>JALPQI010031118.1:0-12463 GCA_025490895.1 Thaumatotibia leucotreta
TTCCAACCGTGCATTAGAATTTTGTGCATTGTGACTCACATAAAATATACCAGTCATATGCCATTACACAGTTTTCAGCCACAGATGTACAAAATACACGGAAAGCGTTAGCGACATAGCTGCTACCAAAATGGTGTGAAAATCGTCGACAAGCCACTGCTCTATACTGAGTATTCCGGCAAAAATCTTACGATTTTTTTTTCTGAAAATGCTGCCTGAGCAGTATTTCCGTCATTAGTGGTGCCCGAATTTGGTCTAGTAACTTAAAACAACGTAAAACTTAACTAATGCATCTCAACTCATGTGCATTGCGATAGACGCAACCGAATGGCCAAATGCTTATTACGACTGAAACAGGAAAGTCTAATTAAATGGTACCTAAGTACTATGCCTATGACCAACGACCAATAAGCGGACTCATCTTCATAGCTACCAGAGAATAAATAAATGAAGGGTCCCCGGAAAGAACATGTCTAGTCAATTCAAATTTCAGTAGGAAAAAACCACCTTACATTTGACAGAATAAGGTGTGAATTTGCCCTGATTTTTTTAAGCACTGGACATGTTTTTTCCGTGGACCCTTCAAATAGCCTACAGTATTTCAAATATTAATAAAATAAATAAGGGCTTGTGCTTCTCACGCGAGGTCCTATAGGGGAGGAGGGGGTCCAAGAAAAAATCACGAAAGATCACGGTAGGTTTACAAGGAGACTTCACGTGTAGTTTTTGACGATGAACAAACTAAGAAAAAATATTGAGTGGGATGAAAAACTATCGAAAGCCTGCAGAGCATGATGGTAAGAGCTATGCTCTATTTCTGCTCCGCCAGTCACTTGGTATTACACCGACTCTTAAGGGCTTCAGAAACCTGCCATTTGACAAGTATTGTCCAAGCCCCAAAGACCAAAGGCCAGTACTGGGAGACTGTGCGCGGGCTGTGGCATGTATTTCTGCGCAAAAAAAAGTGCAATTGCACAGAGCCGTGCACAAGAGGCTCACTAGGGGTAGAAGTAATTCGACCAACGCGAATCCTAGATCCCAAAAAGAGGTCCTTTGCGTGATCCGGGAAAACGATGACGCCGAGTGGCAAGATGAAGATAATGTCGAAGAAGTTTCGCCCGCTACATGCATGCTGGTAAAAGTGTGACCTGTTGTGGCGATTGTTACTAACCAGGACAATCCCTGGATCGACGAATAGTTAATAAATAAACCTTAATATTTTTAACGTATTACAAGTTATTTTTTACCTGTCCTTTAAGTAGCACATATAGTACCTACTAGGAATCACATTACACTCACGTTTAATAGGTAAATATTGTAATTGACATTCATGACGGAATTTCGCGAAATTAAAGGAATTCTTAAAATTTAGTTGAATGAGAAAAACACAAGAGGGGGGGGCAAGGGGGGGGGTTTAGCCAAGAAACTCACCAAACATCACTTAGGGTCAAAAAGTAGCCGAAAAAACCTCGCATGATTTATGCATGAGCTCTAAACTTCGCAAATAAACTTGTAATCTTGTACACTTGAAAAGTGACAACCCTGACTGAATTATTTAAAAATTCATATCTCGCTAGTCCTGCAATATTTGCATTTGATTTTTTTTTCACGAGTAGAGCATTTTATGTAGTATTCGTTAGTTTTAAAATAAAATGCGACCGTCGAGGGATTATCGAGAAAAAAAATGTTTTTTAATTGTAACAAAATTTGCGACACCGTCCTCTAGAGTCATCAATTTTAATGTTTGATAAATGATATCGGTGTATTAAAATTACCTTAATATAAACACGTAAAAATGATTTTAAAAAATAGGCATTAAATGTGAGTAAATTCAGTTTTCAGGTTTCTATGGACTTCTATGGATGTTTATTTCTTTTTTGAAAATATCCAAAACTATGATACATAGACCTACGGGAGTTTCAATGTTCGCTGTTATTTGACATGGCAGATAAATTAAACAATTAATCACACTTTCGCAAAATTGAGGAAAAATTCCACACTGTGCATTGGCATAAAAAGCCAGTGTGATTTCAAACCGTCATTGAGTCGACACAGTTTTCGCTTTCGTATTCTTATATTCTCGAACTAAAACACCACTCACACGCGAGTTCATCAGTACCACATTAAACCAGCGAGTGCAAGGAGCCCCCACGACCGAGTGCGAAGAGCGGACCCAGGCTAAGTTGGACTCTGGAGGTAACGGTCAGGTGACTTCAGTTAACAGGAGAATCCGGTCGGCGCCAACAGCGGACAGCAAAGCTACGGATCCAACCTCCAGCATCAGGCACGGAAGGTAACCCAATCACTCCGCTGTACATCTGTTCACTTCACGTTTCTTTTAACAAGCACCAACATTCTTGCTCCCCCACACCCTAACGTTTTTCAATTTAAATTTTACAACGGTTAATTCCGACTTTCTCTCGTTACAATATTACAGTCCACTTTTTTCACCTCTCGAACAGAGACAAATGTAAAATTTCTGCAGTGAGCGAGCGAACAAAACCTTCCGGGGCAGATCCGACTCGGATAGGTTAGGTTAAAAGACTAAGGCGGAAGCTTTGCTCTCGCCTTAGTCTTGGGGACTTCCTTTCTTGGGGACCCTTGGAGACCCTTGATAGGTAATCAATAAGTTTAATAAAAAATGTATGAGAATTTCAGGTTTAACATTTTAAGGTGGAGATAAACCCAAGATTGTGTTCTGAAAGTATGAATTATGAAATAATGCAAGTTTGCAGGTTTATTTACATTTTTAACTTTCAACTGACAAAATCATCACGGTTTATTTTTATTAAGATTTTATTTTATTACTAGTGTGCTCATTGGAAGATTACAATGTCATGTAATCTTCCAATGAGCATTGTCGCTTTCATAAAAACGACTAAACGATCCTAATTTTTTGGTTATCTGACCCTGGCAAATAATGAAAATGCGCCCGGAAGATTGTGATGAAACAGATAGAAAGCATTATTGTAATATTGTATTATTGCTACCTGCACATGTGCGCGGCCCCCTCCCGCCGCGCAGCCCCCCCACGGCGTGAGGATGGTGCCGCGCGTGAACCGCAGCATGGCCGACTCGTCGTCTTCTGCCGTCAGCATCTGAATACAATTAGGAATGAAAATCTATTCTCGTCACAGACAGTGACAATATACATTGGATAATGTTCATAGTGCAAGTACACACAGTGTTTCAAAATTATTATATGGACATCAACCATTCTACAACAATTTTAAAATAGGATTGGGCTTTTTATTCCGAGTTGTTATGTGGGAGTACGAGTAGGTACATTTGTCTGTATCTACCGGGGGTCATACAACAGGAGCAACAATTTACCTGACACCAGGCTGTACTCATCAAACTGAACAATACTTATTAAAATTGTTCAGCGACTCTTCATACGGTTATAATTGTTATAAACTAAATGACATTTTCAATAATAAGCCATAAAAGGAACTGCACGTTTTCTGCCGAAACAAACGCGTTATATGATTTATTAATATTATTATTTGAGTGAAATCTGGGTTTCGGCAGCTACAACAAATTTACAGTTACTACAAGTAGCCTAAAATAAATTAATGAAAACATTATTTCATTACGACTTTTTAAAACCAACACCAAATTGAATATAGAAACTAAAATACTAAATGGACGTAGTTCTGCAAACAGGAACCAACCCACACCTATGTCTAAAATGAGATAAGTATACAAAAAACTTTTAAAATGCACCTAATATCAAGCCTGCAATTTTCAAGTGGTTCTGTCAACGTTTACCTACTTAGGTAGCTTTACTATATGTAGGTGAAAATGACACTAATCCGTTTAAGGTTACAAGTGAACTGAGCTACTTTGTCAAACTTAATAAAAATATTCCCATTATCATTGTAAATGTAGTTAGGAACGATTATCTAAATATAAATTTACTTAACAATAATATTAATGTATTGTGAAGAAATTACAGCAACTGTCATTTCGTAAATATTACATCGCACAACAAGGAAGAGTTCTTGAGCATGCTATGTCATAGGTTAAATATTACAATAGATTTCCTTGATTACGAACGCACCTATCTTTGTCCGCAGAATATAAGGACTCTAATGAAATACCGAAATTCAAAAGTCAAGGTACCTTTCATGAACGAAAGTGATTCAAATCTAAAAGTAACACACCGAAGTCTTAAACAAAAAAGCATGTTAGACTACATCCTTGTAAATAGATCTGTGAAGGTCCCAAGTAAGACAAAAGATGAGACACCAGTAAATCCCACAGATACTTACAACGATAAAGTTACTGTTACTGATTCTGATTGTTTTCGTGTCTAACACAAGTACTCTAAATATCATACATCAAAACATTGCAGGTTTTCTGAGTAAGAAAGATGCCCTACAGATTGCGCTTCAAGAGCTTTCAGTAAGTAACCAATACATCGATATGCTTTGCTTAATTGAGAGTTTTATTAAGCTAGAAGACGAGCGAAATATTCACCTGAAAAACTTCAAACTAGCTAGTTCGTTCTCTAGGTCGAATATGAAGCGTGGTGGTGTCTGCATACTTTGCAGCGAATTTTTAGATTTTAAAGAAATTCCGCTTTTGAATACTTTATACCAGGAATTTGTTTTTGAGGCATGTGCAGTCGAAGTGCCGTGACTTAAATGTATTATTACGTGTATTTACAGAACACCAAGCTCAAACTCTTCTACGTTTCTGAAACAGTTAGAGCACGCTCTAATAATACTGCGCAAAAAGACAAACATGCAGATAATATTAGTTGGAGATTTCAATATTGACCTGCTTAAAGAAACAAATACAGCAGTAGAACTAAACATGATCATACAAAACTTTGGTCTCATTCTGCATAACAGGGCACCAACTAGACAAGGAGCTTGCTTAGACCTACTAATAAGCAACATCCCACATGCAATAGGCAAAAATGTACCACTTTTTTTGTCTGATCATGATATGGCTCAATTATTGTTCGTGCCAGTGTTAAAGAAAAATTTGTCTCCAAAATACTGCTTTATAGCCAAGCGTGACTACAGCGCAGAAAATGTTGGTAAATTTATTCAACATTTGAGTAGTTTATCCTGGTTAGATGCATTTAATGAGACATGTACATGCTCCTTTTTAATCTGTGCTTTCCCTTTATACGTGTAAAAATCACTAATGTAAAAAAACAGACTGCATGGATTACTAACGGTATAAAAATCGCTACAGATGCTAAAAGAAAACTACGTTTTAATTATTATTCCTCTCGTAACGACTCTTCGAAAGTTAAATATACAGATTATAGTAAATTACTTAAAAGATGCATTTTGTCGGCGCAAAAAATTCAGAACAAAAAGTTAATCAATAAATTAAAAATAAATGCAAAACAACTTGGTCTTTAATAAAAAACGACACCGGTCATTATTTGAAATCAATTCTGGATAAGACTTTTCATAATATCAAACTCAACGGCTCAATGACCACAGACTCAAATTCCATTGCAGAAATATTTAGTGATCATTTTGTTGATTCGACTAATGTAGGTAATGAAGACAATATAGTTCTTATCCATATGGTATTGACTCGGTAATGTCTAGCATATTTACTAGGGTGGAGCGAAAATTTTTTTTTTTAATTTTGTTTTTCCTGTATTACCAATCGATGTTCGACATCTTCAGATGTCTAGAAAAAAAAATCAAGGTTCTACATCAACGTCTTGAGGTGGCGCATCAGATTTGAAGTTTGAAGAAAAACGCAAATTACAGTTATTTTCAACATTTTTGTTAAATCAAAGTTTTTGCTAAGGTTTTAATTCTAATAACTTTGGAACAATAATAATACTTCTAGCTTTCAAAAAAAATATCAGGTGTGATGCTAAACCTTCGAAATCCGAAGCAATAGACTCTTCATTCTCTCTGAAATACTGGGACTTTGTGCCAAATATTGATATGTCCTGCCTGGCCTTTATTTTACAATGAATGGACCCATCTCTTGCTTCTGGCACACACACAGATGCCGAAGCCTCAGTTACGAGCTTGATGCACCATTCCACTGCCTGTGTGCGACAAGGATAGTTTTCAATCTGAAATAATTTATCTCTGAGTATATCATTTCTGAAATCTCTGCGTCACTGTATTTCATGTTCACTGGAGCTTCTATTGTATTTCGTTTGACCAATTAATGTAATCATAATAATTTAATGCCTCTGTTCTAACATTTGGTAGCTAAAACATTGCCTCACGCTTTCCTTTACACTCTTTTGTTGTTTTTAATACCTTCTACGGCGCCAGTTCTCTTAATTATGGTTCATCATAGTGCAACATAGCTAAAAGTAATTATTCCGGGTGCGCAAAGAATATAGTTTTTATAATAATTGTTTTTAGGTACTCAACTACAACTTCAAACAACCTTTAATCATGCTAAAGATATGAATAGGCTCATGTTTACGACATTAAATAATTTTGATTGAGAGTCATCGTAAAACATCTGTTTTTTTGGTTGTTTGTGTAATTTCTTCGCAGTTTTGTAATTATTGCAATAAACATAATAATAAAATCACCTTGCAATGATTTGTTGGTAACTTATTATGAATGGAAAAGGAATGATGCTTTGTTTCAAATGTTTTCAATGTCGGTGGCGATCATTTCACACAAGTCTGCTACAGCAGGGTATTTACCATCACTATTCAGTTCCAGAAGTTCATTTATTAGCCACAAATAATATTTTATTATATCACATTACGTTAGTAACATAGTACAATTTAGTTTTTTTGGATCGCCAAACAAAGGGCACCGCAAGTGTCAAAATTCAAAATTAACAACAATTCAACTTTTTTACACTTGCCCTTAAAACTTGTTGACGAGTTTTATTTTTTATGTAGCGCTAGTACTACCAGTATAATACACTATACTGAACAGAAATGTAAGTTTTATGACATTTAGATACAATAAAACATTAACTTGTGGGCTTGTGGCTACACCTTAGAGGTAAAATTTTATCTTTTTTGCAAACTACCCTCGTGGTGCGCCACCTTAAAATAAGGTCGTAGAGTCTTGATTTTTGGTCTGAATGAAGCTTTCGTATACGGTCAACTATTGATGATACATGAGAATCAAAATTTCGAAATAAAATTTTTTTGGTCAAATTCGCTCCACCATAATATTTTCTATACCAGCGACCCAAGAGGAAGTATATAAATACATAATGTCTTTAAAAAAACACAAATTCCGTGGGTTATTACGAAATACCAACTAAAGTCTTGAAATTTTCTGCCCTAGTCATAACACCTGTACTTACTCATATAATTCAAAAGTCTCTCGAGCAGGGTACTTTTCCGGATAAATTGAAAATTTCTATCATAAAACCTTTATACAAGAAGGGAGAAAGAAATGATGTACGAAATTATAGACCCATAGCTTTACTCCCTGTTTTATCCAAAGTCTTTGAAAAGGTCATGCAAGATCGTATTGTAAGCTTTATAAATAAATTTAATATCTTGAAACCAGAACAATACGGTTTTCAAAAGGGAAAGTCCACAACCTTAGCGATTTTCAACCTAGTACATAAGATATTACAACATGTAGACCAAAATGTGCCGTGTACTTGTATTTTCTTTGATGGCTTCTGTAAGGCATTTGATTTTGTTCAACATAGCCTGCTACTTTTTAAGTGTTACCGATATGGACTTCGTGGTAAAACTCATGACTCGCTGAAAAGTCATCTTTCCAATCGAACTCAGCAAGTTGAGATAGGTACTTTGTCTGATGAAAAGGAACTATGCTCAGTTCGATCAAAAATCAAGCACAACGAAGTAGGAGTCCCACAGGGAAGCATCTTAGGTCCATTACTTTTTTTGCTTTATATTAATGACCTGCCGGATGTATCTGATCACGATTGTACCTTATTTGCTGATGACATCTCTATTATAATACCATTTCATAATAAATTTAATAATGATGAATATAATAATGACATGAACAATACTATTTTTAAAATTATTCAATGGCTTAAGACTAATAACTTAAATGTAAACATTAGCAAAACTACTTATGTGCAATTTCATAACATATTTGGTAAAAAACAGGATATTAGGCTTCAATATAGCGGTAAAACCTTAGTAGAAAAAAACCAAACGCCTTTTCTTGGAATTGTATTAGATGACAAATGTAATTGGAGATCACACATCGAAAAACTATGTGGGAAGATTAACACATTTGCTTATGCGCTCTGGCGGCTGAGAAAAGTCTCTGACATGCAAACCGCTATTCAAGCCTATCATGGCTACGTCTGCTCTATACTTAGGTACGGCATTATAATCTGGGGAAATTCAGTGCATGTCAATAGAGTCTTTATTGCTCAAAAACAATGCATACGCAACATCTGTGATGTTCGTCAGTATGTGTCATGTAGGCCATTGTTTTTGAAGCTGAAACTTCTGACAGTCCCGTCACTGTACATCTTTGAAATGTGTGTCTTTGTAAAGTCCAACCCAAATCTGTTTAAAAAAGTGAGTGATGTATGGAATTTTAATACCCGCTACCCTAATAACCTATGCTTGCCCAAAATAAAATCCAAACTTTTCATGAATAGTTGTTATCCTATGGCGATTAGATTGTTCAATACTCTTCCGCATTGTCTGAAGAACTTGCCATTAAGTGAATTTAAAAGTAAACTTATTGAATGGTTGCTTAAGGAATGTTTTTACTCTGTTAACGAATTTCTAAACAGAAATCAAATTGGCCGTAGCTATTGAAAACTACTGGTTAATATAACTGATATGTAATAATTAATGTATAATAGTTAATTAGATAATATAAATTTAAATTTGCATGTCTTCGTTTGACAAAATATGTGAAACTCTGAATTGTAATGTACCACTCTTGTATGTACCATATTTTAAGCAAATAAAGCAAATAAAGTATTTATGATGATTAGAGAACCTGTTGACAAAGTTACCAAATCACATCTTTGCTAAAACATATTATGCTTAAAAGGGGTCTCCCTCGAGATCCCTAACATCGTTTGTCCTAAAATCACTTGCCCGAACTGTTTTGCACTAATGGGCATTAGCCCTATCGATCAGTTGCAATAACACTCATTTTCCATAATGTAATGATTGCCCTAAAACTCACTTGCCCAAAACATTAAAAAAAAAAATTAAAATTTAAAATTTAAACTGTTTATTTCAATCCATATTACTTACATTTTTTACCTTATAACCTAGACCTTAATCTTATAATTAAAGATTTTTAGCGTGGTCTCGGTTACATAGCTGAGTTGCTCACGCTTATTAATAAAAAAAAAATATGAATCAAATTACATTTTTTTATTTAAATTCTTATTAGAACAGCCTGGGAGCGCATCCTCTCCGTCTGGTTCAAAAATATCTTTAAGAAAATATTTTTTTAACGCATTTCCTATTTGTTTATTATTTTGAAGTTCAAATTTCTGTAAAATTTCTAAAGGTAAGTTATTTAATGTTTCGGGGAGGATGCACTTCCAGGTTCTTCTGCCATATTCATTACACTGCTTGGGGACACGGTAATAGGGTACGGTATCAACATAGCGTAATTTACTTGGCCTAAGGTTTTTATCCAAATGTTTAATTTTATCGGCATTTTCACAGATTATAGCATATTTTATTTTATCGTAAACGTTCATCACTTTACAGTACCTAAAAAGTTGACCATAATTATTCTTATATTTATATCTTATTTTTAATGGTACAATATTCTTCAATAATCTTATTTGTAGGTTGTAGATATCTTGAAGATATTGTTTTATACGTTTTACCATAGGTCGAAATGCCGTAGCCTATTACCGAGTCGGCCATAGACATATACAATAACCTTAATGTATTGTAGGGTAATTTATTTCTAAGGATATAAATTTTTGACAGTATTGATCTTAACCTGTTACACACATGGTTTACATGATGGCTCCAGTGGAACCTATGATCGACTTTGAGACCCAGGTAGGTATGTTGTTCTACTAATTCGAGTGCATTACAGTTACATTGAAGAGGCTGTTGGTGCATACACTGATGTTCGTGTGCTACAATTTTAGGACCGAATTTAGTTTTTAGGTATGGAGAATGTACATGCATTAGCTTTGTCTTCTGGTAGTTGATAGAAAGGCCGACGTCATGTGCCCATTTACACATTAGATCGAATTCTATTTGCATTACGGTCTGTGCCACTTCTGCGTCTCTGTGCGCTGTCACAATACACGTATCGTCGGCAAACTGGTATACAGATGCGCGCTGAAATAGGTTGCACATTTCGTTCACATAGAGTAGGTATTCAGTCGGGCCCAAAATCGACCATTGAGCCGTGCCCCTTACGGTTGATATTAGGTTACTATATTCACCCGACACGCATACTGTCGTGAATCTGTTAGAATGATAGTTTTTGAACCATTCCAGCGCTGGGCCCTGTATACCACTTTGCTCCATTTTTTTGTATAGTACGTCATAATTTAAAGTTTCGAAAGCTTTGCTGAAGTCTATCATAACTATAAGGACATGTTTTTTTATCGTTTAAGTAACCATTGACTTCGTCCGCAAACAAAGACAATAGCTGCGTGGTGCTTTTATTCCTTTGAAATCCAAACTGTTGTGTATGTATTATTCTATTTGACGTTAAAAAGTTATTAATTTGTTGACCAATATATTTTTCAATTATCTTGTCAATACATGATAATATAGTAATTGGTCTATAGTTGTTTGTGTCCACATAACTACCCTTCTTATGAATTGGCCTAACAACACCAATTTTTAATTGATCCGGATATTTATTACTTTCTATACACATATTTATCAGATGAGTTAGCACTGGAGCAATACTTGAGGTAATATATTTAATGTCTCTGGCGCGTATTTTATCGAATCCAGGACTTTTTTTTTTCATCAATGCTGTTTATTATTTTTAATAAATTTTGTTCATTTATTTTATTTAATCTAAACGATACGGTTGGCTCGTTTGCGTACGTTTTTTCTTCCAATAGAGGTACGTCACAGTCATTAAATACATTCCTCACATTTGATTCAAAGTCTCTTGCGAACATATCAGAAATTAGACTGGCTTTCATCCTGAAGTATTTCACCAGTAAGTCGTCAACTGCCTGCGTGATTCGGCCCGTTAATTTATTTATAATTTCCCACATTTTTTTTGGGTTTCTACGACTACTAACAATATCTTTTTTAATACAATTATTTTTCGCTTTATTTATTAATTTATTTGACCTATTTCTAAATTTTTTTATAAATTAATTCATTTTGCCTATTACTAGTATCACTCAGATGTAATTTTAACAATTCGTTCTTTCTTTTTGACATATTTATTAACTTATCCGTTAACCATTTACAATTATTGTTATATTTATAGGAAGGGTATTTTTTCTTACTCCCTTTTGAGTATATAATTATCTTGAAATTTGCTATTTATAAAACTTAAGATTTCGTTAGGTTCACTCTTACAGAATACGGGGCTCCAGTCAATTTTGGTAAGTTCCTGCCTTATAATGTTATTATGGAAAATATGGAAGGAGAAGGAGGAGGCCTATACTCGTAGAGAGGTCCTTAATAAATAATGTACCTACCAATATAAATGTCAGTCATATTATAAAATGTGTATTAAAAAAATGTATATAAATATTAGTCAATTTGTAATGTTAGTGAATAATTTTTAATTTTAATTATTTTATACAGCGCGATAGATAATAATAATAATATGTTATAATTTTATGGAATGCGTTTGTGATGATATTTTATTGTTAATTTAGAATATTATTATTTTATTTAAAAATGAATGAAAATGTATGCATGTAAAATATTTATTAAGGAAATAAATGGCTATAATATATAATATAATGTTATTATCAAACGTGGTAATAGGTGCGCACATATTATTAGCAATAGGGTCATAACTGATAAGAGCTAGTCCGGTAATAAAATGATCTGCGATTACATTCCTCACAACAGCTGAGCGCACGGTATGGCTCGCACGTGCGTCTCCCCCACCGCCGCGCCAGCCGCTAACATCGCGAAAAAATATGTGATCTATGCACGATTTGGATGTGCCTTTTTGCATTGTCTCTATTCTAGTGCCGTGTGGTGTCCGGCTTAAGAATAGCACCAACCCTAAGGAGTACGAGGGTGTCGTATGAGGCGACTAAGTTTACAAAGGAAGCTGTTATCCTGCGCTTCTTCATAGGGGAGATGGGCCTCTAAGCATTGGGTTGCAATCCATCTAGGAGAAGGAAAACTCCAAAATTAAACCCGGGACGGAATCCCCGTTAAGTGCGAGTAGGGTCCAACCCGAAATATGCGGTAGATTCCTGCAGCCAATCTGGTTCCACACGTATTGGCTCGCCTCTCTTGTGGGTCCAACCAGTGAGGCCGAGAGGGTGGCGCAGGTGCCGGGCATCCCTGCGTTTTCCTTAACTCCGTCCCAGGCGGTGTGTAATGTCTGAGGAGAGGTCA
>JALPQI010031121.1:0-22261 GCA_025490895.1 Thaumatotibia leucotreta
GTACCAACTAGTAATACTGTAGGTACAAAAAAAACAGGGTTGTCTTTTTTGAACTCTTTATGCCCCATGGGGAATTGAATAACTTGTTTCTAATTTTTAATTTTAGGTACCCTTGTATTATTTTGAAGAGTGCCAGTGTAAGAATAAGAACACTGAATTATCGTGTTATCTCTTATTCTTACACTGATTTCTTGCTATAATTATCACAGACCTTTTACATATATCATGATTACTTACATATTTCACAGTAATAATGTAATTTTTTGTCTTTTCCTTAATAACGCCACATTTGTTTAACCTGGGATTTGTTACCATGTAAAAAAATAGCTCCCTTTTCTGCCTCTATCCAACTTCGAACAGACTTTATAAACGCAGTAAACTCATGATAAAGATATTAGCGGCGTCTGATGAACTTTAGCCGTAACATGAGCTGCCGCTACGACATTAACGCGTGTTTACTTTCTATACGGCTCGTTCGCACCAATACGCGAATACGGTTGCACCCTTTGACTCGGTTCAGAGACGAGCTGTCCGAATAGTCGACGATCCCAGACTCACAGGCGGTATTGAACCCTTAAGTCTAAGGAGAGACTTCGCCTCCTTATGTGTGTTCTATCGTCTGTACAATGGGTTGTGCTCTGAAGAACTCCATACTAACCCCTACTATAACTGTTCGACATGATGCCAACGTCCACTTTTCATCATCGCACCGCTCGCTCATCCTCACACCTTGCAACCTAAATGGTCGCGCACCGTGCGGTGTCAGACGAACTTCCTCCCGCGGACGGTCCGTCTGTGGAATGAGCTCCCTGCCGAGGTTTTCCCAATGGACTACAGTATGGGGTTCTTCAAAAGAGGAGTGTACAAGTTCTTATTGGGTCGGCAACGCCCATGTGACACCCCTGGTGTTGCAGGCGCCCATAGGCTACGGTGACTGCTTTCCATCAGGCGGGCCGTATGCTTGTATGCCATCGACGTTTTCGTTCTTCGGTATATAAATCGTAAGTTAATAGTAGTAGTAATGTAGTAAAGGTTCCAGTCCCTGCGCGGTACTGCACTATCCCCGTCGATGTGACTACTGAAATGTTCTGTCAACTGTGGTTTTAAACAATCCTAAACTCTCATGCCATCTCAGACATTCCGGAGCACAAAACAGGGACCGCATCATTAATGAGCGATATTTACTGCTGTAAACACAGAATGTGCTTTTTATAACCTGAATTGCGACCTTTGATTGAAATTCCTTTTTTTATTGGTTAAAGGGTCTGTTGTCACTCAGTGGGAATGCCAGTTAGGTTTTAGTACCGGTTAAAGATGTGTTTTACTTCGTTAATGGAATTTTTGTACTTAAAAACGCTTTCGAAGTATTTTTATTTCTTCTTATTATTCTTATAGGCTTGAGAGATAATGAAATCTTTTGGGCAATATGCATTCCGATTTTCGTGTTAATTTGAATGCATCGAAAGCTACCATTCTTTGGATGTTTTCAAGATCATATCTTTGAAGTAATACTGATATAATATTCCGATGTCAATGTTATGGTTTTGATAATACAAAGCTGGTCTGTTGATGGAACTCTGCTATATTGATCACCGCAATCTGTGAACGAATGCTTATCTATTTGCTAGAATAATGTATTAGAGTAAATTCGATGGCGCTTACGTCTTGCGGTGTTATATTTTTATACGAACTTACGAACATAACACCATAAGCGCCAACGTCGCATAATATGGTCGCAAGACATAATTTACTTAAGATGAAAACAGACAGAAAGTCGATCTAGTTACATGTAGTAAAACTAAGTTTTCCACTAGTGGCCAATCGCCCGTCAGTAAAACCGTGTTAATTGCATACAATTATCGCCAAGAAAGGCAAATTGTTTTTACCATCTGCCGCATGAGTTGGTCGTTCTAATCCATGTCACCTCGTTTGCCATATTACTAATTAGTAATTACAGATGTTTACTGGTGATGTGTGCTCAGTTTTAGGTTAGAAACTAGGATACCCTATTTTCGCAGCGTGAGAGCTCCAAACATTATGTAATACCTACGCTATGTCAAATTAAAAACTAATTAGGTAGACTAATTACTATACCTCGATATTTTTCTAGCAGGAACGAGAGATTGACAAAATGAAACATCGACTTAACAATTATCGATGAGTACACCCTATTCTCATAAAGATGTTAACTTCGTAAAATCAGGTAACCAGCAAAACATAGGCATAGGACCCATTTAGGCTTTATGTTATAATAAAATTTAATACTTTATTTTGATTATTGTCTATGACGATAGCGTTAGAGTATTTTTAGAAGTCCTTGTTCTTTTGATGGGTACTAATTAGAAGAGATAAGAAAAATAAAGTAGCGTTTTGAATATGATTAGCATTCTTATTAATAATCGATAAGTTACGGCGCATTATTTATTTATTCAATATATTTATCGACTACTACAACACTTAACGATAACAATTATGTCGATGTTTAATTTTTTCAATGTATCGTTCCTGCTAAAAAAATATCTAGGTATACTAATTACTAAAATAACTGTCAGATGAATGTTAGCAGTGTTTCCTTTTATTTGTATGGTGAAAGGATAGTGATAATTTTATCTGACGGATATATAAATTTATCCGCAATTGTGACACAGGCACGTAACTGGGCGTGGCTAAATTAATATGAAAATAATTATGAATTTCCATGCTGATGCATGAGACCATTTCGTGGCACCTTTTCTTTTTCTTTTGTGTACTGTCATATCTGCTTTGTCCTTTTTAATGTGTGTCACGAATAAATTATTTTCTATTTTTATATGTACCTATTGTAAGCAAATGGCGGCAATCCCATTAAATGCAATTCGCGCGCCATTTGCTTACAAGCGGCGTGCGAATTATACAAGGTGGCCAAAAAATATGGGCATTCCCGTTGCCTGTAGGGTTTTACACTCAGGTTATGCTCAGGTTTTAGAGAAGACGACACAATTTCAAAATGACGTAACACAGAACCAGGTACTACCTACTTCTGAAATTTCTACTCAAATAAATACCCATTTCTGCATCCCAAATCCACACTGGTAACGAATTAAATTTGTTTTTTGGCCATCTGTCTGCGAACACTGACAACCCACTAAAGCACACGTTTGGTAATGGCAACCCTACCCATAAAGTCTAGGCTATTCGCTAAATAATTTGTTCGCCAATGACATCGCCCGCGGCAGAGAAGGTTGACAACATTATTAAAGCTAATCTAAAACGTCACGAATGTGGAGCGAGCTGAGTCACGACAACCCTAGATTGACGAACAAATTGCGTTTATTATAATAAAATGTTTTTAACAGACTTCAAAAAAGGAGGCACGGGTATAACCTCGAGATGGTCCCGTTGGCACTAAGTAGGGGTCTGATGATGTGATCTTGGAGAAATAGGTTGAAGTCTGTTTTTATTTTTTTATAGCCATCGACGCCAATCTTCCGAGGAGAGGTTGCGTTACGGAAGACTACACATGATTAATGTAATAGTTCCCTACATGATAGTTAAAGTTGTTAATTTAATTTGTGATTGAAATTCATCAAGAGGCAAAAAATACAACAAAAATACAAGTCTCCTAAAGTCACAAAAAATTACCTTCATTTGGCCTAAGAAATACGTGGTTTAAATTAAATTAAGCTGGTTCCTCGCGTAGGTACATCCTGTATATGTATAAATTATAATGTAATTGTAACATCTAAACTTATTCATTTTTTTATTTTGTTTCAGGTAAGAATTGGGATAACTAGTTTCGTATTTCATCATTTGAAATAACACAGATTCAAATATTGGTAAGTTGGTATAAAAAACAACGTTTTAATTAAATATAGAGTTAATTTTATTGTAAAGAATTGATAAGACTAGTCTATCTTAATTAACTAATAAATATGTATTATAAAACTATAAAAAAATATTCCCATTCATGTTATGACTCAATTAACAGTTTATTTCGTAATAAAGCTACCTAAAATTAGGTTTATTCTTAAGATAATTTAATATTAAAATCGAACAAATGAATCAATTGCTCAAAACCATATGTTACATAAGTGTGATGAGTTTGATGATGGGCAGCGTCATCATAGTGGACACATTACTGCGATCGCCAATCCGCTTGCCCAGCGTGGCGATTATGGGCATTTACCTCCTAATGCGTCTCTACGCATAGTTAATAGGAGAGGCCTACGTCCAGCAGCAGCAAAATTGATCCGCACTTTCGTGGTTCCTAAATGTCTCTTCCACACATTTAGAAACCACGAAAGTTTCTAAATGTATGGAAGAGAGCAATGGTTGTAAAACATTTAGTGAATATTATGGACATTTGCTTCAATTCGTAGTACTTACGTCAAGTAAAAGTACACGGGTGGTCCTAAAACTAGGGCTCCCCAAGTAGGAACTACTTAAGGCATCCGCCCAATGAGGAACGAAATTGTCACGTCAGTTAGTGCGACAATGTACATTATGGCTCATAAACACAATTGCCATGATACACCACTTGTCACTGATGAGAACACACATGCTATAACCACCCTTCTAGTAGGTATTAGAAATTATCTTAAGGTGCGTTCAAACCAAAAGAGCATTCGCTATTCTAATCCCCCACTCTACGAAATCAACCAAACACGTTTTGTGCAACGATCGAATTTCGTTTGAACTTTACTTTACTTCGTTAGAACGTCGGTTGACAACTTGACAAGCAAAACTCACTATTGTGATCCTATTTTAAGTGGTACAGTCGACGTCAATGATATCATTACGGCTTAAGTACCAAATATAATATGTTTACACGACTTTAATGCCTTGACATAAAGGTCGTGTAAATATATTTTTCGCTCCTAAACCGTAATGATATCTTTAAAGTCGACTGTACATTATATCTACATGACTATCATTTTGATATCTAGATTATAACAACAGTAAAATTTACGCAATGAATAAATAAACACGCTAGAAATTGGTCACTTACATTACACTCTTGCGTGGAATTGCCCAAATACCTACTTGAAGTAAAGCTCGTATCTCAGTTCTGAATCAATACTGACATACGAGGTTGCTAAAAGTAGTGTCAGTTTTTAGGGTTCCGTAGCCAAAATGGCAAAAACGGAACCCTTATAGATTCGTCATGTCCGTCTGTCCGTCTGTCCGTTTGTCACAGCCGATTTACTCGGAAACTATAAATGCTACAGTAACGAAATTTTGGTAAAGATATGTGTTGTGTTGTATGAACCGCTACAGGATTATGATACTAAATTGTAAAAAAAACCATTGGGTTGGGGGCCCTCCATACATGTAACTGAGGGATAAATATTTTTTTTTAGTTGTATACATATAAGCATGTATTAATAGAAAGGTCTTTGAAAATGATATGAAGGTTTTTAAATCTTATTTTTATTTAAGCAAATCGTTTTCGAGATATTAGCTCTCAAAGTCTGAAAAATGTGTCCCCCCCCTCTATTTTTTAAACTACGCGATATAAAATTCTAAAAAAAATATATGTTATGCATATTAATAAACTCTATCAACGATTTTTGGTTTGATTAAATTATCTCCTATAGTTTTTGAGGTAGGTTGATTTAACTGTATTTTTTTAATAATAAATTGATAATGGTACGGAACCCTTTGCGCGCGAGTCCGACTCGCACTTGGCCGGTTTTTTAAAGTAATTTTTAGATATCAACCGACGAGATATATTGATAAGGCCAAAAGGGTCAAACAATACTTAGTGGCTTGCTAAGTTAGGAGACGTTGATGAACAAGGGAGTTATATTATTGCTTATGAAGACCCATTTATGTTTTAAAAACTCGTTGTGTGAAAGATCATACTTATTTGCTAATTATACTTATTTATTTGCATTTTATGTAGTAGGTGGGTTTATGCAATTACGAGTAAGTGACAGGTAGCTAGTTTTAAACGCTTGAAACTTGTTCAAATATTGATGATTAGGTACTTTTTAGGTACCTGGGTAATAATAGGTACCTACCTAAGTAAGGTAGGTTAGTAATAATAACAGGTGAGGCATAGCAACTATTATGGATGGAATTCTGACATTTTATTTAACATTTCGAACTCGCCAAGGCAATTAACGATACTTAATAAAACAATGAAAAATACTGATCATTTATGCATTTCAGTGGGCATGCGTCAATTTTGTATAAATAAATAAATAGTCAGTGACACTTCAATCCCTTGGACGACTCTTACGAAAACCACGGGAAGAGTTGGGGTGGTGACTAATGAATTCTTACTGCCATTACCACACGGCTATATAATCCATAAATAAATATAACCTAAATAACACCTTGAACACATTTTATTTTAGGAGACCGCTAAAACCGCAAAAGACAACAAAGGCAAACACGTAATTTGAAGATTCATAAAATACGTTAGTAATGAGCAATGACATTCAAACCCTTCCCACATTTAAGAACGTGGAAAGAATTATCAGCCGTTTTTGTAAGGGATAAACAATGACATTTTGTCAGGCATTTTGTACCGTAATAATGATGTTTTATTAAGTGCCGTGTTGAACTTTTGAACTTGTGACCATAAACAATTAACTGTAAGGTCAGTGTGGGTAAGTCCGGCATATTTTATTTGTAAGGAAAGTCCGCCATATACGTCTCATATTGTTGAGTTAGGGGTGGAAATCAGTTGGTATAGTTACGTGATTTCCTGATAGACGGTCTTACCCGCATTGACCATATACTGTAAACAATATCTATACGAAATAAGTTAGCTCCTACAAAAATAAGCAATTTAATAGTAGTAATAAATATTAAAACCCATCTTTCAAAAAAAAAAAATGTTAAAATGTCAGGGAAACTGTTACCGGATTTATTAATTCGTAAAATACTACATTTTTTTATGCAAGTATATACTTTATTCAATAATATTAGACTGCCACATATTATCAAATTGTAATATTGTAAACATTCATGGGAAAGAAGCTGTGAAATGTTTAAATTAAAGTATACCTACAGTGCAGTACCAAATTATGTGCATTGAGTTTTTCTTCGATTTCGTTTACCGTGATAATTACCTAATCATATAAAACTATTTTAACGGATTATATTTTATTTTATTTGTTATATAAGGTTTGGGTAACATTTAATTATATCCCAACCCAACGTATCTAATTTATATACGTGATATAGTTATATAATCCGTAGAAATATACATAATTAAAACAATTTGTATTTTGTCGAATAAACATAATTATGTAAAATCCGTCAAAATAGTTTTATTTTATAAGCATTGAATGATTATTTCCAAAACAGTACACCCAAAAACCTATATCATAATGGAGCATAATGGCATTAACACACAAGCGTGGTGCCGCGTGCGAACAGGGGATCATCGCAAATGCCAGAATCATGAGCTTTAAAGGGCACGTGTGTAATTGCCTTTATACCCGTTTATTAATAAAGTCAAATGTTAAATTAATATTCAGTAGTGTGTAGTGCGATGGGTGTGTTATAGAACAGATGCTTCAATAATCTGTATGTATTTGATTTAATGATCTGCAGTCGATCCGCGACCATTATAATTATTTAGTGTAAGTTTTTTTTTTTTTTTCGATGTAAGCCAAAGGAACCGTTAAGCATAGGTTCGATCTTGAATGTAAAATATATTGAACGCGTTTTCATTTTAAATTAAGCAGTAAATTATAATATTATATCTCGTTCACGTTCTATTTATTATTTATGTTTTCGCATGGTGTTATATCACTGTACCCCATTATGACACTTTTGGTGCAAATTTACAGTTTTTTATTTAATTAATAGAAGAAAAAATCACCTCAGTACTAGTCGATAGCGTGTATCAATCCATTATTCGTGTCAGTTCTTATGATTCCATCAGTGAACATTTTGATCACGTGACAACAAAACTGAATATCGTCATACTATGACAAGCCTTCCAATTATAGGTATATTTTCCATGGTAGCTTAAAAACATAACTATAAAACTTTAAAGCATGTTATTACCGACGTTATCACGTATTACGTGGAGCCGTTAAATTAATGCAAATTACGTTGTTAATTGTTTACCAGTTATTCACTGTGTCCGATACGAACTTTCATGATGTAAAATATGAATAATTTATAGTGGCTGAACTTCGAAATATTGGGAGACATATCAATATCATTTAAGATATTAAGAGAACAAAAACTCACTTATTTTTACATAATTATTTCGTAGAGCTTAGGTATTATTTATTTTATCAATACACTCTTGTCCGTTGGGCTCATAAAAAGCGATATATTCAAATGGATTATGTATTTTACTACTATGGCTATAAAAGTCACGTGACCATTTCCGTACGTTATTATGGTCACGTGACTTTTCGTACGAATCTGTCATTCTCATATATTTATTACTTATCGCTCATCGTATACGATTGCAGAGATCTTGGCTAGGCCCGATAATCGTCAAACTGTTAATAGAAATTGCCTTAGAAGGCAACTCTAAGGCACTGGTCACAACGCGAGCTGCAAAGCTATGAACTAGGCTATAAACACGAACAAAAGATGCGCACTTTCGTGTAAATAAAAGAGACACGGCGATACTCGCCCAGCTATCAGCTATCACCGCTAGTCTCGCTGTCTCTTTTTTTTACAAGGGAGTGCGTATCTTTTGTTCGTGTTTATATATAGCCCATAGTTCATAGCTTAGTAGCTCGCGGTGAGACCAGTACCATCGTAAACATAGTCCATTTCGCACGTAATGTCTCAGAGCACTTGTCGAATATCGTGAGCGTGGGAGTCTAACCCCTGAGGCTAACTAGAGCGAATTAAAATAAATGGCTTTTGAAATGTCCGTGTCTAAATTTTGCGAAACGATCCTGTAACGTTACCTGAGACGACAGCCAGATACTTTCTATCCAGTCAGATACTTTAGTCAGCCTCCGTAGCCTAGCTGGTAACCCTGCCTACGAAGCTGGAGGTTCCGGGTTCGAATCCCGGCGAGGGCATTATATGATTGGTGACATACTAGGTACTATGCTCGTACTGATCTCTTGCTCTCTGTAATTTGTCAATGTGTTCTCTGTCATTTTGATGTCGTCTCCTGCCTTATTATGTTACTTTTGGTTAATTTTAATGTACTTATCATGTATTCTGTAGGCTTAGCACATGATTGGTGCGACAGTATGTCGCCGCGAGATAGATCTCCCGTCCTTTACTAGCTATATTAACAGAAGAGGGACGGATAGCCTATCTCGCGGCGAGATACTGTTGCGACAATCATGTGCTAATGCGCTGGTTGCCCTGAAAATCAGCGCCATGGCTAAAGTTTAGCTAGCGGTATATGCTAAGTGGCATTCATTTTGGTGTTGTTTTAGTGATGTATTTTAATTTAAGTTCACCTTTTACACCAAATACTTAAATGAATTCTATTCCATTTTATTCTATCATTTGTGAATTTATTTATCACAAATATTGTTTCATTGACTGATAGAGAATGCTTTATGGCAATGAAGTTTAAATAAATAAATAATTATAATGATAGCGTTATCCTTAACCTGACTAGCCAGCAAATAGTTATACGGCGATACATGGTACAGGATACATATAGCCCTTTGCATAGCCCTATTCACATTAAGATTGATTACCAGACGCTATCGGAGCTGCAGCAGAACTTTCATCTCGTGCAGTGATGGATGTCGCTTTCAAACTCAATGCAATATCGACGAGTTTCACTTGCTAATGATTTACACTTGTATGCCGTTGAGAGCGACCGCAAACGTTTCATACTTCATGGGAGATTTGAATAGTCGCATACGAGAAGATTTGAATAGATTTAAGCCGTGTGGTGACGGCAGTCATACATTTGTCAAATTGTCACCACTCCAACTCTTCCCGCGGGTGTCGTAAAAGCCAACTAAGGGATCGAAGCGTCACTAACAATTCTTGATAGAAGATTGATGATGGGCAGCAGCGTTATCAATGTTATCATTACTGCGATCGCCAATCCGCTTGCCTAGCGTGGCGATTATGGCTATTTACCTCCTAATGCAAAGCATAGTTAAGGCACTATCTTACCGCGAGCTACTAAAGGTGCGTTTAAACCAAAAGAACATTCGCTGTTCTAGCGCCCGTTGTAAGAAATCAACCAATCACGTTTTGTGTACCGATACTACCGATCGAATTTCGTAGAGTAGGAGGTTAGAAATGAAATGAAATGAAAAGGAAATGAAATAACATTTATTTATGACAAGCACGATGGACATATTATACACATTTACAAATAAGTACACAACAACAGCTTGCCACAAAAGGGTCACAACTCAGCATGTAGCTGGCTAGGCCAGCGCTGTTCTTCCGTTGTGACCCACCAGGTACAGTCGAGTGCATTAACATATAGACACATTTGTAAGGGATCAGTATGGAGAAGTGTACATATATACAGGGTGGAAAGGGACGACGCTCCTTCCCGCCACCGACCGAGCCCATCAACCACCACGATGAACCCCCACTATGGGACCAACATCAAAATATTTAAAAAAAAATAAACCCCTCATACAAAGTAAGTGACTAGTTAGAGTTAGAACAGCGAATGCTCTTTTAGTTTAACCGCACCTTTAGCTGGCTACGGGCTATAAACCCGAACAAAAGATATGCACTCCCGTGTAAATAAAAGTGAGACCGTGCCTAATAGGATAGGCCTACGTCCATCAGTGGACTGAGATAGGCTGATGATGTATGTATGTACGTATTGAAGAGGGTCCCAACTAGCAAAATATAGTCATATAGAAGTTGAGACAACGTTTTGCATATAACTTCTAGTCTAATTTGATTGGTCATATAAACGCAAGGTAAACGGTTATAAAAGGCGAAAGTGGCGCAAATTATAAGACTTATTGGTGAGATAAAGGTTTAATAAAGGTTTGCATGGCGACTTAAATCGTTTATTAAAGGTATTGTAACGATTAAGGAATGACCAAAACGTTGTATAAAGAGTACAACAAAAACCTTTACGCGACCTAAATATCAAATAAATGTTTTATTACTGACCATTTTGTTTTATAGAAGGTTTAGTATAACCCTTACTCATTGCTTATCGGACTTTTAAGTTACATAAACATTTTTAAGTTTTATTTATAAAACTGCTTCTGACATTTATTTTAGATACGCGCAAAACTTGGTGTGTATGACAAAAAGTGTACGGAAAAATAATACAAGGTAATTTTATAAGATTTGTAATAGAAATTATTGTTCTATATATTGAGCGTTTGCACATTTGGCGTGAGCTGAATTCGTATGGGAAGGTCACTTTACCGTTAAAGTTTATGATGATATACAGTTTTTTGCTGTCGCGCTCTTAATATATTCAAAATAATTATAATTTATAACAATATTTCTTCATATTTTATTATAGTTAAGGTTAGCCATTTTGGAACAAGTCATGGATTTATACTTATACGACTACAATATAACTTTATCTTAAGTAAAGGTTTTTATAACGACTACAAATTGTCCGCCATTACTAAGCCGCCATTACTAGTCCGCCACTTCGTTTGTACCGTTTCCACGATGTAACGTCCATGGTTTTTTTCTTTTAAATCGCACTGTGATGCTCATGAAATGGCGAATGATGTTTTATAATATTAATTTCAAATCGACTATAAATTGCATGATGTTTTATAACCGTAACTTAAAATCAATTTAAAAACATATAGTCCAATAAAAGGAATATAACGAGTTCGGCAACAACTAAAGGTTTATCAAAGTTTTTGTTTGACGTTAATATGACTAACTGTTGAATAAAAGGTATATAACAGTCCCGCTGATATCTTTTTGTCATATTGAAGTTACCTTCAATACCGCTATATAACTGTCGAGATAAGGTTTTATGATATCACTTATACAACAATAAAATTATGTAGACGTTGTAAAAATGACCTTATTACGACGGTTCTGGTTTTTCTAAACCCTTTATAAGACGAAAACGTTTATACAACTTTGAGCATCATTAAGTAAACGTTTTCTTTAAAACCTCTACATGATTGTTGTATAAATTAGTCGCAAAAACGTTTATTTACCATAGTAATTAGACTATTTGGTAGAACTACCACTAAACTATCAGATTTATAACGTTTATTTGACTAACAGGTTAACTAAAAACGACTATAAAACTCTTATATGGCTAAAGGTCGTATAACTCTTGATTTATATGACTTCTTTGCTAGTTGGGGTGTGACACTTGTCAACTAAAATTCAGGACCGTTTTTGAAAGGCAATTTTATTATGGCGTGCGGCTTCCATGTTTATTTGTTCGTGGATTTTTTTTACTTGGCTGTAGGTACAGCGTTCAGCTATTAATAGATACGAACACATGAATTTTCACTGAGTTTTCCTTTAATTATTTTGTACTGGCCATTCTTGCGACTAATCTGTTAAGCCTAGCCAAGTTGATGGGGAAAGTTTTATTGTCCATGCTTATTTCGATCCCATAAAACCATAGTTAACTCTCTTTGAGGCATTTCGCGACTTTCCAAAGCAATTATTCTGAGGAATTAAATAACATGCGTTTAAATAAAGTTCAAACGTTTTATTTCTTTAAAAGTTGTGTTTATTGCTATCATAAAAAGTCTACGTCTTAATTAACTCAAGTTCAATGTTTTAAGATGCATTCGCCGTCAGAAATGTACATATTAAAGACATACTTATTCATTAACGTCTGCTAACTTAGCAAGCCGCTAAATATTGTTTGTCCCTTTTGGTCTTATCAATATGTCCTTAAGAGCGAAAGGGACAAACAATACTTAGCGGTATGCTATGAATACATTTCACCACCCCAACTCTTCCCGTGGGTGTCGTAAGAGTCGATTAAGGGATTGTCTGTCAATGAGTATTCCTTTATAGAAGATTGATGATGGGCAGCAGCATCATTATAGAGGACAAGCTACTGCGATCACCAACCCGCTTGCCCAGCGTGGCGATTAAGGGTATTTACACTATTTATCTCCTAATGCGTCGATACGCGTAGTTAATAGGAGAGGCGTACGTCTAGCAGTAGACTGAGAGAGGCTGATGATGTGAATTCCATCCTTTTATTTATTTATTTAAACTTTATTGTTCAAAACAGAAGTACAAATGGCCGTCTTAATGTCATAAGACATTCTCTACCAGTCAACCACTGGGCCAAACAGAAAGATAGTTTGGTGCAGGGTCATAAATCTAGAATGCAAAACAAAACTAAAATTGTAATAAAACAAGAAACGTATACAGTACATAAATATAATATGCATTTAAATAAACATGCAGAAATATATATACATAGGTATCTATTACTTTTTCGTTTTAATAAAATAACAGCACGACAAATGCAATTCCATGACCTAGCATTGCAAGTTAAACAAAAGCTCGTAAAATTCGCTCGACTCACAAAGTTCCGAACATCATTGAGTAATTAAACTCCAAATTTTGCTTCAACTATCTTGTCTATCGATTCCTAATCGGTCACAATCGTGATCTTACACAGTAACTATTAATATTCATATTGCGATACTCGCTCCTTATTGGTGTATTACGTCCGGGATCGAACCTGCGATGCACTTGCGCAAGCTTTCTGTCAAGCTATGGATAGCAATAAGCTTAGGCATTGGTCCTACCGCGAGCGAGTAAGCTATAAGCGATTGGCTATAAAAACGAACAAAAGATAACTCTTCCCGTGTAAATAAAAGACACACGGCAATGTTTATAGTTAGGCACTGGTCTCATCGCGAGTTAGAAAGCTATGAACTATCGGCTATAAACACGAACAAAAAATACGCACTCCCGTGTAAATAAAAGAGACACGGTGATACTCGCCCAGCTATCAACTATCACCGCCGGGTGTGAATGCGGTGAGACCAGCTATGCTATTCTCTTATTCACACATTCGACGCTGCGTTCATCAACGAGCTCTTCACTTCGACGTCGAGCGCAGCGCTGCAAAAAACGGTATACAATAACGCAGAACAGCTCGTCGTCGAACTGTAGGCGGTAACTTTCGACGCAGTGTAGTTCCAGCTCACGCTGCATTCGTCGCCAAACGCTAGTGCCGTTTAAAGTGCATTAGTGAATACCATTTTTAGGCTCGACGCTGCCGCAGCGCTGACACAGCGCTGATAGCAAGGCGGTTTCCTTAGTGAATAACACCCCAGTGCCTTACACGCTCAGCTATGAGCTGTAAATGTTGCCGTGTCTTTTGTTCAAACGGGAGCGCTTATATGTTTTGGTCGTTTCTATAGCCAGTAGCTTATAGCTTACTCGCTTGACGCGCCGCTGCCCGCCCCGCCGAACGCGTCGCTCGACGCTCGGCACTCAAGCCTTAAGGCCCGGCCACGACATTGGTCTAAGGCGACCAGCGGCTAGCGCATCCATGAGTTGGAGAGGGATGCCGATATGGGTACTCCATATAACATGGACGTCTAACGCCAGCTCAAAAATGCCCCCAATATCAATTGTTCAATTGTGCCAAGATGGGCAGAACATAGCGCTTTTCTTAACACCGCGCATATTTCGGCGCAACATCTTTGACAAATGTTTATAGAATAAAGCCAAGCAAAACTTTGACGGATCAATCACAACTATTTTTAAATGGCGGTTTAAGTTTTTATAGGTTGATATTGAAATTCATTACCGTGATGCATTAAAGAGGGGGAATTTTAGTTGACACTTGTCAACTAAAATTCAGGACCGTTTTTGAAAGGTAATTTAGTATGGCGTGCGGCTTCAATGTTTTATTTGTTCGTAGGGTTTTCTGCTAAGCCGGTCGCCTTAGACTAATGTCGTGGCCGCGGCATTACACATAGGGACAGAATTAGGGATTGCAATCCAGCAGTGTTTTCAATCCAGCTGGATTTTTGCTGGATCGCCGTCAATCCAGCTGGATCCAGCGCGGATCCAGCAGGTAGGAAAAATAGCAAAAAAAAACTACTTTTTGTCATAAAACGGGTTGATTCTTAATTATAATATTTAATATAATGAAAGGAAAGATAATAACGCGCAGTTTTGTGAGCATTATATATTAAAAAACAATTAAAAAATAAGATAATTATGAAATTAAAAAACATGACTGCCGTTTTAAGCGAACTGAAAAGTAACAAATAATTCCTTTTTCAGGGTAATTCTTGTGAGCGTATCTACATTTATAGGCGCTTGTCCTATTATTATATATTAAAATGTAGTAGTAGTAGGTTAAGGTAGAGCGAGTTTTCAGATGGTGATATTACGGGTCGTCCCCGGAGCGAAGCTTCAGCCCTCTGCGGAGTCAGTTTTTGAAATTCTATCCAATTTTAAACTACACTGCACATTAAAAGATTTCCAAAAAAAAATAAAAAAGTTAAAAAACACGACTATTAAAATATGTATAGTATTAAGACAAGCGCCTACATGTACGTTTACAAGAATTAACCTGAAAAAGGAATTGTTTGTGACTTTTTAGTTCGCTTGAAACGGCAGTCGTGTTTTTTTACTTTTTAATTATTTTATTTATTGGGAACCTTTTAGTGTACCTACCTTTTAGTGTGTAGTGTAATTTAAAATTGGATAGAATTAAAAAAAAAACTGACTCCGCAAACTAATTAAATGTCACTAAAATAAAAGAAGTTTTGGCCAAGATGAATTGCCACCACATTTAGTAAAAAAATGCGCTGAAGCGTTAACCCTTCCTTTGACACTGCTCATTACCCAGTCTTGTACAGAAAGAACAGTCCCAGGATCTCCTTTAAATTTCAGTTATTAAACCTGTATAATATAAAAAAGACAATCACAATGAATGTAGTAATTATCACCCCATAGCCCTTCTACCAGCTTTTTCCAAAATGTTTGAAACCGCTATGTCAAACCGATTATATTCCTTTTGTGAAAAGTTTAAAATATTGAACGATTCTCAAAACGGTTTCCTAAAAGATCCCTCAACATCGTCAGCACTTTTCCAAGTACATAAACGAAGTTTTAAACACAATAAATGACAGAAAATATGCTATTGGTATGTTGATATGAGCAAAGCTTATGATTGTGTTGTACATGACATTTTATTGCAAAAATTATTTGGAATAGGTATTAGAGGCTCAGCTCACAATTTATTCATACCATGCCTTACAGGTCGTACAGAATGTGTTGAATTGAAATAGAATGTCACAATTACATCACAGGTATCATACTAACATTTCAATCGGATAAAACGAATATTACTCGACCAATACCCCAAGGCGAATAAATTTTGTACTCTTTTTGCTGACGACATATAATCTGTAATAATACCTTGCCACAATGAATTAAATTTAAATAATAGCTTAAATACAACCATTCAAAATATCGTAACCTGATTGGATGATCACAATTTAAAGCTTAATTTCAATAAAACCAAACTCATGCAATTTAGACCCTATCAAAAACGTAGCATAAACATAGATTTCTCATTTCGAAGCACTACATTAGAATCTGTCCACTCTTTCCCACTTCTAGACATACACATTGATTCAACCATAAGTTTGAAGGAGCACTCGTATTAGTCACGGCCGCCAAGGACTAAGCGCGGGATCGCGGATTCGTTTCAAACACGACGTAAAATAAGTTTATGAAAATTTCTAATTGTGCATTTTTTTGGAAAATTTTATTTGCGGATCCGCAGCGCTGGATCCAGCACTGGCTGCTGGATCCAGCAGACCAAAAAATGCGCTGGATCCAGCTGGATTGCTGGATGCTGGATCCAGCAATTGCAATCCCTAGACAGAATATTTACGAGTAGGTATACACTCAAGAGAAACCTTTGGGTCACCACACCAGGCCTAGCCAAGTTGCTATTCCGCGATCGCATCCAATAATTAGTAAATGTATTAAAGTAACAAACTTTAACGAAACTTTAGCGTAAAAGCCCTCATTATCTATTCAGTGTAACAAGTAGAGAAACTACTTAAAGAGAGAAGCTTCGAATCATTGTCCGAGTGGGCGAATAAACAGAGCAGGTACGTGCCGCGAAAGCCTATGATTTATCTCTAACAAGCTGGCGCACTACACAGATCATAACAGCACTTGATCCTTAAGCAGAGATCGGATAAATAGGCGTCACAATTCACAATCACAATAATATGGACATGACTCTAAATTTGATTGAATGAATAATCAATTATTAATTTTCTGAAAATTAGGTATTTATAATAGAAATAGTTTATTCGTAACACACACAGATAAAAGGAAAAAGTACATATACACACAAAGAAAGGTGCTACGAAATGGTCTCATCTCAGCATGTTGCTGGCGTGAGCCTGCGATAATGAAGTGGAGATTCACGACGGGTAACATGACATGACATACTTACACAACGCATAGCAATAATATATATAGATTAATAAATAATAATTTATATTATTATAAACAATATAATATTTGATACCAAAACCTGTGTGTGTGGAGTGTCTAGGCTTCAACAATAAAATTTCAATAAATTATTCAATTGATTCATAATTTAATCAACTTTGGAATCATGTCCTCATTATTGCGAACAATGAGCAAAAGGCTTTTACCTAAGTAATACATAAATTTAAAAAATTACAATGAAACCAGTAGATCTAAAGTAGATGCTGATTATTTGAACTTGAAGTAAGTAGTAACATGAAATTTTCAAGTCTTGTAATTTTTTTTGCAGCGTATTTTTGGAAATATATTTTTCTGCCCAGGTTGCTTAGACAAGTTGCCAATCGCTAACGCTTAGTCTTCAATCGTAAACGAAAGGCAGCTGACTGTCTTAGTCGCACTAATATGAAAGAGTGACAGAGAGGGAAGACTACGATGCTCTACTAAGCGTTAGCAATTGGCAATTTGGCTAAGCATCCTGACCTTTTTTTAAAACCAGGTTTTCATTATTTCAATCAAAAGATCGTGCTTCCCTTGTATGTACAAGAACCCCATTATTCAGAAACGTGTCTCAACTTAGCAAGTCGCTAAATATTGTTTGTCCCTATCGCTCTTATAAACATATTGAATAAGACCGAAAGGGACAAACAATACTTAGCGGTTTGCTAAGTTAGGAGACATTTATGAATAAGAAGGTATGCTTTTATTCAGCTATTAATGCTAGCGATAATGGTTTCAGCTTTATGCCGCGGCCACGACATTGGTCTAAGGCGACCGGCTTAGCGGAAAACCATACGTACGAGGGGGAGTACCCATATCGGCATCCCGCTCCAACTCATGGATTCGCTCGCCGCTGGTCGCCTTAGACCAATGTCGTGGCCGGGCCTTTCTTAGCGCATCGCGTGATAAGCCACAACTTGGTATCGAGTTAGCTGTGAAAGCCTGGAGTATTGTTATGATAATAACGAATAAATCAAGATCAGATACTTGCGCAGTGGAATGTGTCATTATCATATCAGCCTGTTGTAGTGTCACGTCGAATTAAACGTTATCTCTGTCACTAAAACGAAGATGTAAATGGTGTGCCAGGGACAGATGCTCGAAATTTAGAATTTTTGTGGAAAGCAAAATAAATTAAGTTATGTATTCTTTTGTTAACTTTATGTACCTATTAAAAGAACCATGTGGCTTAATGTAATGTGGCCACGTACTCGTACATATCGTCCATTAAATACAAAAGCGACACAAGTCAAAAAATTACTTTTTACAGGGGAGCTGTTTAAAGATTTTGTATTCGTTTTTTGTTCACAAATTTTTTATACAGCATTAATATTATATGTGTTATATATCAATTTGTAGGTATTTTAAATCTCTTTTGATGTGGTTGGTTATTAGAAAGTAATATGTGCTGTGCAAGCTTTTATGAGAGTATACGTCCGTTTTGCATAAAAAAATAACATTAACTCTGAATTTATTTTTTCCATCAAAGGCCACAAATACAAAAAATAAGCAGTTATTTCATTTAAATCATACATAAAATCATGTCTTAAACATTGAAATACTGTTTTTTTAACAAAACTGAACCATACAAAACTTTTTCTTACTTTTTCTTTACTTACATATTGGCATAACATGTTTATAGGTACCGCAAAACCGGGGTTACTTTGATTAATTTTAACTTTGGTTACATATTTTGATGAATTTAACGGACGTACTAGTTTAAAATTCAGATATAGTTATCGGTTTTATTCAAGAATCAACCTGCTATATAAAAAAAATGTGGTACCTTTAGTTAATAAATATAAAATAAATACAACGCGATCAAAGTTATATTGTTGAGAATGGAATTTACTTTGATACCACTTATTTTTACTATAAACTGGAAATAGTCCATCTAAAAGCACGTAAATAATAAAAACGGTTAAGTACATCTTTAGTTATTTGTATTTTTCTATGTGTATTGTATTTGTGTGGTGGTTACTATGATCCCATACTAAATGATCCAAATTGATATGTTTTGACGGTTTACTAGTTTTTTCATTACAATTGATGCAAGAACTTAATTTTTGCCGATACAAAAGTATATCTTTCAATATTTAATTGTAGAGATAATAAGTCTTTCCTAAAAATCTACTTATGATTAGTAATAATGTAACAATTTTTTTTTCTATACGACATGGCAGTTTAGCGCTAGTACTTGGGTAATACTACCTATGTAGTGAAGCAATAGGCATGATGACTGTCAAGTCAAGTCAACATCTTTATTCGATTTTTGAAAGATTTACATGAAATACACAAAAGTAACGTCACGTTTGTATACTACACTTATATTAAATAAAAGTTCTGTACAATAATGACTGCAGTCTATATTTTAGTAATAATTTATTCGTGTATGATGCCGTGCTTAATGTCTAATAATTTATTTTAAATACAGTCCCTATGTTGGCATTCCCAAAAGTGAAAAAATAAATACTACTAATATAAGTTTTTAGATTCGTTAAAACATACACCGGGGTTAGATCTTTGTTTGTTTTACTTGTATTGTATACAAATAATATAATAGGAAAGTATGACAAATACTTAATAATCCGATGTTTATGCCATTATTGTTTCTTCGTAGTCGCAATTATAGGTACACAAAATTCACAGTCATCTTCCACACAATCAAATCAAATGAGTTTATTGCATTTCATGTATACATAATTTGATCTTATAAGCAATTTATCAATCTCTAATATACTTTTAAGTAAAACGAACACAATACAAAGTACCACGTTTTACAATTACTTTTTTTATAAGATGTATTGTATTTTTTAAGATTTCATGCAAAAAATACTCAATTATTCAATCTGGTACATTTATAGATTTTAATATTATACTGAATTAAAAACGGTTGTAAATGCAACAATGATTTTTGAAATTCAACATTCCGTATTGCGGCTCCTTTGTTTATAAAGAAATCTAAACCATACATATTTACTTTATTCAAAACAGCATCATGTATAAATATGGCTCCTGTGATTGAAGCATTCGAATATATTTTTAATTCAAAAAGGTTGCAAATCCTAATACGACAGTTTTGATGAATGAAAAATCAAATTTAAGAGGATATTTTAAAATGAAAGCTGCCACATTCCGTTTTGCGACTCCTTTTTATATAAAGAAACATAATATTTACGTATTTATTTTATTCAAAACGGCCACATCTACAAATATGGCACTTTTGCTTACATATTTTTTAACGTAATCATTTATTTTTTCGTTTCATGGCACTTTTTCACAAAAATGTCGTGCGTTTTGGTCGACAGTCGAGTCACAACTGACAAAATGGCAGTTTAGCACTGAAACTAGTCTCGAAAGAGCGATAGTGCAAAAAGGGCACCTGCATAATTTTGATACTTACTAACGTCAAATCGACAGGTGTCTTAATGTCACGTAAAATATTAGTGCTTATAATGTCGTTTTTGCAATAAAATCATTTTTCACGGTTTTTGAGTTGTGTCGCTTTTGTATTTAATGGACGATATTTATTGTTTATCGCAAATGTCGCAATGTTTTTCATCACACTTGCGGACAAAACAAAGTTTTAAGACAAAACATTATTCTATGACGTACTGACATTTCTATTACTCCCTAGGGAATGTGACTTTTCTATTACTCCCGTTATGCATGCAAGCAATGGCGCGCTTAGACAACAAGTGTGATGAAAAAGATAATATTTCCCGAAATTTAAACAGATTTACAGAAAGCGGCCATAAACGTCTTGTTACTTTATTGTAATGATTTTCAAATTACGAACGAGAAATAAACAACTGTCACTGTTCAATGCTCGCAATTAACGCTTAAAAGCAATTCCAAAAACATTTCAGATCGACAAATGGAACGCACAAATCGTGTCCCACACCTTGTGTGTTCCACTCGTGACAACGTTTCGAGATATGAACGTTTAATCTCGAAATTCGCCAAAATGACTGGAACGGTAATAAATCTTTGGACCTATCAATCGACGTTTTTGAAACGTCGTAAGCGACGTTACGGATAATGTGACATACGTCGTTTTTTGTGTGAAGGGTAAACATTGATTTTGGCATTATGGTGCCTTAATCAGGCACAAGGGCGTTAACCTGGCAAGTTGGACTGAAAAATATCTGCAACACTGTAATTGCTTATTACGTAATGCTCGCAAGTTATGATGAAGTTGTAGATGTGTGAATTGGGCACTTACATTTCTGCCCAATTAGTTGTTGCTTGCGTCAGTGTGATTAAAAAGCAACAGACTACAGAGTACCAGGTATGTACTAGGTACTTATACCTACAATTAGGTATATACATATTTGCCATATACTTTAACTTTTGTTATATACGTATCCCTGTAAAGTGTTGGAAACGTCAGGATGTGGTTAAATTTAATTAATTAAAATAGTTTCTTTTCAAGAGTAACCATCGCGGTTAACGAAGGAAATATGAACTTTTGTTTTTAATCATAAATAACTATAATAATATTGTCATAATTATACCTAGTAAAAATATTTGAAAGAAAAAAGACAGTTCACCAACCTTCTTCATTCTTTCTTCATTCTTGTTTCGTTCTTTCGTTCTTGTTTCATTGTTATATGACATCTTACGTTTTACAATTTATAGTATACTAACGACCCGCCCCGGCTGCGCACGGGTACTATACCTACATAAAAACCTTCCTCTTGAATTACTCTACTTATTAAAAAAAAATCTCATCAAAATCCGTTGCGTAGTTTTAAAGATTTAAGCGTACAAAGGGACATAGGGACAGAAAAAGTGACTTTATTTTATAGTTTTATAATGTAGTGATACTGTGTGACTTAAAAAAATACAAATATTTTTTTTTAATAAATTATAATTAGTTTTTGTGGAAAAACTC
>JALPQI010031123.1:0-63901 GCA_025490895.1 Thaumatotibia leucotreta
TTTGTATTTAACATATTCGTCGGCTGACAACCAAAACTCACTATAAAAACTGTCACTACTCTTAGCAACCTCTTATGTCATTATTAAATCAGAACTGAGATAAGAGCTTTATTTCAAGTAGGTATTTGTTACTTAGTGAGTTTTGCTTGTCAACTAACGATATTATACTAGTTCCTTAGCTAATCCCCAGATTAGCTTTCATAGTAAACTTAACTATAGAATAAGACTCAGTATTTCGGAATGTCTTACTAGCAATAACTTGTACGGATGTTGTATTGGCTAAACTACTAACTAGTCCGAGTATTAGGATACTGATAACGAATATATGGCTGAATCATGTTAAAAATAGAGTAAAATATTTTAATAATAATGCCTAATGTATAATCTTAGTGAATAGTCTCATGAATTTACAAGCGCAACAATATAACAGAGTAAACCATTATAGCGCCGAGGACGACTAGGGTCGTTTTAGTAGGTGATACAAATAATGAAAAAAAAGTTAGGTTATATAGCCAATGGTCGGCGTGAATGCTTGGATAGTGCTTTATTTAGTATATGCTTGTATTCCTGGCAGGCTACCGCGAAGTTCGTAAATTTCGAGGATTTGTCTCTGTCATTCCAACGAAGGCTTCATTAGAGTGACAGAGAAAAAACCCCACAATTTGCTTTCGTAGTTCGCGGTAGGGCTGCTGTTTTCAAACTTATTCGACGTAAGTCATGTCAAAGTACGCGAATGGCTTGTCCCGCCGACCATTGGCGGATGTTATTATTTTTATGTCCTGTAGCAAGCACAAAATACCGCCGTGAAACATACTTTATTGAGCAAATAGCGTAATCGGCATTTATATCGAAGTAGTCAGTTACTTGCTAACAACTAGAGTCAACCAATAGAAACCTTAGGCCCCTTGGTAACGAATGTTAAAGTGATGCTATAAAGACTAACCCCCTTATTCATAAACGTTTGTTAACTTAACAAGCCGCTAATAATTATTTGTCCCTTTTGCTCTTATGGACACATTGTTAAGACCGAAAGGGACATATGACTGACTGATTTGCTCAAAGGTTAACTGGAAGAAATCCCTTACAGGGATAAATTCGCCTTTGTACCTATCTAAATTGTGTTATGTGTATATTTACCTGTGTTTTGTGTACAATAAAGAATTTACATACATACATACAATTATTAGCGGCTTGTTACCGCGGGCCTAAGTCGATATGTGTAAGATCGTGCTATGATGTTTATTTTATTTATTTATTTACATATAAACAACTAAAAAAAGTAAAAATACGAATAATGCATAAAATAAGATCATAACGACTGTAGAAAAAAAATCGAGATCCTGATTATTTATACTGTAAATAATATTCGTGGTTGTTAACTAGTGGATAGTATGGCTTAGCTTATTCTAATTATGTATAGCAAAGGTTATAAGTAACTCGTAAATTTGACGATGTTCGATTGTTCTCAATCAGTGGAAATGATGATGATGAAATTTGTTAAATTATGTGGCTCATTCCAATAGTAAGTAGATAAATTGTATGGGTTGCATTATTATTAAATACTGCTTCTAGGTTACGTTCATTTTATAAAAAAAACTATATTTAGATATATTTTGACGGCATATAAATTTAGTACCTACCTATCTCTATACACTATACCATCCATTATTTTTTTTCATCATTATCACCAGCATGTATTTACCTCCATCTGGGGTCCGTTTATCAAAAGTAATTTTATTACGCTATTACTTAGAAAAGGATTTCCGTTTGTATCAAAGGTACAAGTTTTGATAACGAGGCCCTTGTTAATATTAAACGAATGTTGCAGTTTAATAAAACTGATGTTAATCTCCTTCCAAATCTGTCGTACCAATTGGTCGCATTAAAGTAGCTAATTATAGTTAATACAATGTCATTAATGTAAAATAGGTGTCTATGCGCTTTAGCCTTTATGAGAATAATGACTTAAAAATCTCTTTAATGCGAGTTGTAGATGTAGATATTGTAATGGTCTATATAGGTGGGTGAATCAACTTTTTTCTGTATGTTATTGCCATGATTACGGTCGCCTGAGTCACGCTGGTTTTATGCAAAATTATGCTACTTGAACTATGCAAACGGGCCATTGTCAGTCCGAAAAACAAAAGTTGTCCACTCGGTGGTCAAAAGTCAACAGCTTTTAAGAATCTATGTTACGATTTCATTGCATGGGACTATAGACCAGGCAACCTAGTTGTACCGTCAATTGTTTTATCCCAAAATTAGCACAGGAATTCCTTAACTTTAGGTATGTCCACCGAAAAGACGATAACCTAAATATGACAATGACCCAAACATGCTTTTTTCTAGTGGTGGTAAGTCCGTTCCTTAATGGGCCACCTACAAACATGTACTACATGCATGTTTGCATAATTGAAGTGTCATAATTTTGCATAAAACCAGCGTGACTCAGGCGACCCTAACCATGGCAATAACAGACAGAAGAAAGTTGATTCATACAGGTATACACATTACAGATCCGACTTCTAAAGCTAACAATGTAGACATATTAAATATTAATAATTATATTTAGTCATGTTGATGTTAAATGGTATAAGGTTTTGTGAAGATTACCTTTATAAAATTATAATGTTGATTAAAATTGTAATATCGCTGTGCTTAAGATTTTCTAGGATTTTACTATATTTTTCACAAACAAAATTCAATAGAATAACGTTCATATTTTTTTATCATTTAGGGGCAAAAACCTGTGTTATAATGACAACTGATTATAGTGATCACTGATCATAGACAGGTCACGTGTCCTTGTAAATGGAACTGGTCATCGAGGTTTATACTTACTCTATAGTCTGTGAGACTAATGTAACTAAAAGGGTAGAAAGCATGTTGTGTGTAAGGCACAACATACTATAGCCCATGGTCAAAATTATTTTCATGGCCTTGTATGGTCAGTAGGGCATACGACTATTATTAAGTATAATTTATTTAAAATTGCAGGTGTGCAGTGATATCTGTCATATCAATACAATTCTTAACCTTTTGACCGCCGTGATTTTTAATCGAACGTGCGCGTGTTGTCATTAGGGAAGGGTTCCGATTCTGAATTTTGTATGACAAGAACTGGGAATTCCCGGTTCCGGTAATGTGCTTGTATAGCCAGAACCGGGAGCCAACCCTAGTTGCACTTAATATAAAATTATACCAGCCTGATCGTATTTGATACGATCAGGCTGGTATAGATTGATATAGATTGTATTTGAATGGGACTAATTTTTACGTTATAAAAACCAAATCAGACGTTTGTCTTGTTTGTCAGACTTCGGCGAGGTGACCTAGATATTGATTGTTTGACGTGCACTACAGCGGTCAAAAGGTTAAATTTGAAACTTTATTGACATGACAAGTGTCACCGTATCTACACATATTATTTAAAAATAACAGCGAATTATTTAACGTAACTAGAAATTTTTACATTGATGTTAGAATGTTACCTGCTTATTATTCTGCTGGAATAGATATTTATTTTATAGATGAAATACACTTATAGGACTATATTCAATTATTTATGATTTTATAAAAAAATACATGGCTGAATTTTATTTACTTGGTAGTTTCATTTCAGAATCTGTCTGAAATATACAATAAACCTACTTAAACATCGATTAATGCGTGCAAGAAGACTGAAAAAATGCGAAATCACACGTTACACGATACAAGTACAAGTCAGTTTCAGTTTCCCTCTTTTTTGAACTTTGAACCAAGTTAAATATGAATATAATTAATCTTTTTAGTCACTACGCGCGACATGCTTAGGAGAGCCTAGGTCTCCCATTATCAAGCACTGAGCCCGTGTTAACGCTTCGAACGCGCAGCACGTAGTGACGAAATGTACACGTGAATTTACCCGTTTTATTATATTTATAGGTATTTTTTATGAATATTGATAATGATTAGAACCTATGTGCGTCTGGATGTTTTTATACAGGGTGTTTGGTTAGCGCTGTCGGAGCTTTTAAGGGTTTAAACTACAATCAATTTTATCGATAAATTACCAAACAATTTTTTTTTTGTGCCAACGATAGTTAAATGGCGGCCATTTTAAAATTTCAAACAGACGAATACGGGCGCACGTGATATTTCTGGAATTATACGTTTGTTATCGGTCCTATCCTTGCAAAAAAATCTCGTTAGAGAGCTCATTAGATAAGCAAACTAATTAAGCTAATCATTTGACTCAACTATTTGAACAACAAGGCTAAAAAAAATTTTTTTTATTAAAAATAGTAAAAATTCACCTTAATTTTTCAATTACTTTAATTTTGCATGAAAACTAGGTCGTTGAGATAGGTTTTTGGTGTTGTTATTTGTTAGTACAGGATGTTAGCTAAAACACAAAACTATAATTACAGTTATACCTCAAGTACTTTAGGAATTACAAGTGCTCAAACATGCACTGGATGGATGGAAGGCGGCCACTTCACTAGTCAGTACACTGCTGACATTCATTTGTTTATGGATTTTGCATCGGGAACGCTAAATGCATCTGTTTTGGTGTATGTTTGAGCACTTGTAATTCCTAAAGTACTTAAGGTATAACTGTAATTATGGTGTTATTTTTTAGCTAACATACTGTACTAATAAATAACAACATCAAAAATCTATCTTAACGACCTAGTTTTCCTTTGTCCGTGCCTCTTCCCATATCATTTGGGGTCGACAATTTATCTTAACGACCTAGTTTTCATGCAAAATTAAATTAATTGAAAAATTAAGGAAATTTTTTTACTATTTTTAATTAAAAAAAAATTTTTTAGCCTTGTTGTTCAAATAGTTTAGTCAAATGATTAGCTTAATTACTTTGCTTATCTAATGAGCTCTCCAACGAGATTTTTTTTGCAGGGATAGGACCGATAACAAACGTATAATTCCATAAATATCACGTGCGCCCGTATTCGTCTGTTTGAAATTTTAAAATGGCTGCTATTTAATTATCGTTGGCACAAAAAAAAATTGTATGGTAATTTATCGATAAAATTGATTGTAGTTTAAGCCCTTAAAAGCTCCGATACCGCTAACCAAACACCCTGTATGTAGAATCGTCAGCGCGCGGTTTGAAACTGGATTTGTGAGTGTCCTTGTGCTACGGTAGCTGCTTACCACCAGTCGGGCAAGCATAAATTCGTTTGAAAACGTCAAAATATAAAAACGACAATGTCAAAGCCCAATAGAGCTCCAGCTAAATATCAATCGTTTACCATTATCAAATGTCCAATGTCATGTATCACAACAAAAATTAAATCCGGTCGAGGCGGCGGGCCGCGCGGACGTAACAAAGTGCGCGCTCCCGGCTCGTAGCTTATCTCGTGATATCATTGTGATTGTGATCGTGGTCGTTAGACATACGACGTGAACGGTGTGAGTGTGTCCTGTTCGAGAAATTGTAATCATGTTCCTCTTCGACCTCCTGTTGTCGACTGGCTTGACCACGGCGGCATTGGTCGCTTATTTGTTGTTATTTAGGAAAGCGCCAACAAGAAAAGGACCGTACAGGTCACCAGGTCAGTTTTATCCGTACAAAAATATAAATATTTTAGCAAACTTACTCTATCACGTTTTAGGTACCTACATGTGTCGATGTAGTAAGTACGAAACCTATACTATCTACCTAAATGTAAATAATTGCACAATGTAAAGAAAAGTTGTTTGTTTATGTTTACTTTTCGTGCAAAAATTAACAAGCGAGAAAGCGAATGATTCCAATATTGAACCACGAGCAAAGGCATTAGTTACAGACGTTGAACAAACTTTGTTGACGGGAGAAAATATTATAAATAAGTACCTATTTTAATAAAAAGAGAAAATGTATAAACGAACGAACAAACGATGAAAAGAAAAGTAAAAATACCTACTTACTTATGTTCAATTGTTGTGATTAAGTGGTCGAGATTTAGGTACGAGACATCAAAAATGTACCTATTGTTAACGTACGAGAAAATAAATAATTAAAAATCAATAAATTTTTTATTAGTAGATTTTGAATATCTGCAAAACACTTTAAATATCGTGCCACTAACACTGTTAGGGATGAAAAAATAATCCAAAGCAAAGAACTCGTTTTCTAACGATTTTTAAATACGTACCTATTTAAGTATAAACTGACGCTAAATGCCGTCATTGTCATCATGATTGGCACGATTTTATTAAGACTGCACATGCAGTCTTTGGCAGTCGAAAGGTCAATAAATTATCTTATCTCATATCATTTCTTATCTTTGAATTAAAAAAAACGATTGACCCTTCGTGTTATCTACCTAATTGTTGTTAAGCAGTAACATTATCGTTAATCCTTTTCAGATAGGGACCTAATAAATACGTTAATAACATTTTATTTTTCCAATCACCGTAATATCACATATCTCGAGAGAATATTAGCTATACAGGGTGCTCGCGAGCATTCCGAAAGATTTTAATGCTGAATTCCTGACCATATTTAGAGTCTTTAATGTCATATAAAATTTCCTGGATTCGGCTTGGTTTCAGAGATAATCAACCTTTTTTCGAAATAAGTTTTTCTACGTAACTCGTCATAAAACCTCTTTTTGATAACAATGTTACCCCAATGTGTTCTAGTATTACCACACCTTTTGCCTGACAATCAAAAAATAAGAATAGACTTGACGAAAAAAAAACTGTCCCTAAAATAATCATTTAAAAATTTAATTTTAACAAATTGCTGTTTTTTTTTATTAGCCTGCTATTGTGTGTTCCACTGCTGGGCAAAGGCCTCCCCTCTCGTTTTCCACTTCGTCCTGTTGTTGGCAAGTTCTCGCCATTCTCCAAATAAGTTAAAAAATAAAAAATATAAATAAATAATATATTAATAAGTTTTAAATTTTTGTTATGATAAAGAATATTGGAAATGTTAAAAAGTATTCAATAAAGAAAAAAAAATATTGTGGAATTTGACATTAGATCTCATAATATTTTTTGTTTATTTTGATGTCTAGAATGGATAGTTAAAATCTTTCCCAATGCTCGCGAGCACCGTGTAGAAAGATAACCTATTAATTATAAAGGTGTAGTTATTCTCCGTTAGGTACAGTCAAACTATCTAAAACGAAGAAACAATTAGCTAACGAAGATATAGAGCGATACGAGCATGTCTTCTGCCAGTATCTATTACTTATTGTAGGTACTTATTAGTTGACTATCGAGCTTTTTGCGTATAAGTCTAGGGTCTAGGGTCTAGGTCGTATGTACCTATATGTATGATGTAAGGCGTTGAAAGGATTAACCAGACATAATTGGCCCCTCCCAATCTACGAAATCTACGAACCTTATTAGTTTCACACATTATAATAATATTATCATAAAGTGGCCACTTAGGCCCTTATAAGTAGGACCTTATAAGTTTCACACATAATAATATTATCATAAAGTGGCCACTTTATGATAATATCATTATAAGGGCCACAACTTTCGTAGATAGGGAGGGGCCAATTATGTCTGGTTAATCCTTTCAACGCCTTACATCATACATATAGGTACATACGACCTAGACTTATACGCAAAAAGCTGGGACCCAGACAATGTAAGTCTTATGAAAAATTGCTTAAACAACTGCACGACAACTGCTTTAATTGTTCTTGGAGTTCAAAAGTTCAAGTGGTATACTCCGTTCGAATCTTCCCAATCAAAACTAACTAATTTATCGAGCGAGCTGAGAATTTACAATATCAGTACCTAGATCAAGGTGAAATATATTATGTAATAATATCTTTGCCTAGGTATCTATTTACTAAAATGCTATTTCCTGGCAACACAGGATGGAATTACCCTCTAAAGCTGGTCTGCGCGTGGTGGGGTGTCAGACGATGGAAGACCCGAAGACAGGCCACCTCCCTAACAGAAGACACGCCACATCCCATCAACATGCCAGAGGGTCTCGACAGCATCAGCATCAAGGCTACGTCGCCGCAAGGAACAGCCATTTTGCTGGGTATACGGAAGCTATCAGGGAAAAAGCCAATAGCAGAAGTCACTCTACATGTGAAGTTAGCGGACGGGAGCGCATACAAATTACGTAGTAAGTCGACCTTGATATTGCCACGGATGAATATCTATTCTAGGTAACCTTGACGTCCATAAACGGCACTGCAATCAAAACATTACACATGTTACATCATAGATTTATTCGCTAGTTTTCCTTGTTTGGTACTTAGGACCTATTTAGTAGTCGCTCTCTTTTACGTAACGTCATCAGATATATCGTAGCGTCCAGAGCGCTCAAAAATATCTGAACACACCTTCCGTCCAGCCAATTAAAGACTGTGCGCGTCTATTAGCGATGGAATGTCGTGGCATAATCTCATAATTATCATCATATAAGTAAAGTCATAAAAGGGCCTCGGCAAAGACTACGATTTTGTATCGTGTGGCGTAGAAAGTTCATGTGTGTGTTTAGGTTCATGGGGCTCCAGAGCAAATTGTTTGCTGAAATCGCGAAACGTCGAGTAGACTAAAGACCGAAGCATCAGCATCAGCATCGCAATCATTCATATTTTGACGTACATATTTTGATACACGTTCAGTGTACGGTGCTCCGGGGCTATAGTCGCGAACGACGGGGTACATACAAATGAACATGACGCAATCTTAAATTGCTTTCATTTACGTATTCATTCATAATTATTATTATTTTAGTAATTCCAGTTTAGTATGCCTTGAAAAGCGGGACAACTGGCGTCCTGCGCGAGCCTTTTGGGGGACCCATACTTTAGGGCCCCAGAAACGGGACGTCCCGCATATAGCGGGACAGTTGGCAGCCCTAATTGTGATACAGCTAGGAAATCCGCCAGCATCCTCGGTACAATGCCACAGGGACCAATCTTTAGATATAGGTTAGGTTACTTAGATATCAATCATATAAGTTGATTTTATATTTATTTCCGAATTCCAAGAGGCCTACATTTAAAGATCAACGAGGCTAGCTACTGCACCATTTCACAAGCCTTTTATCAGCAAAGTTTTTCGTCTAATGGCTTACTGCCTTGATATAGTTAGGTTTTATAAGTATCATATAATTAAACTAGGATACCGGTTGTAATAAATAGCTGGTCCATAATTACCTGCCTCCGTACTCCGCAGATAATTCTGCGTCTACGTGACATCGTGCGAGTGCGTAACTTAACTTGGTCCATAACCTATTTTTTTAAACTCGAAAAATATGTGTGTCGGTTCCAATTTCCAATACAATTCTAAACGAAACGGATGAGATGCATATTTAATAATGTCTTTTAACATACCTAATTGTTTGTTAATGTTTGATACTTTGTAAATACTTTGCAAGAACTAAATTTTGTATAGATACTTGCGACGGAACCCTTTGTGTGGCCGGTTTTTCAAGTACGTATGTGTCTATTTCATCTTAGCGAAGATAAGAATTTATAGGACGTCATGACCCTCTGTATTTCGGTCAGACTTGTTGAATCAATTGAAAAGACATCATTGTTTACTAGTTCAGTATTCAGTCAGTTCCAATGTATTTAGTTTTGTCCAATGGGATCCATCAATTGCAATATAAGTAATATTTTTAGGTTAATAGTTACAATACTTGCAGATTTACTCAAGCGAAAAATTACACTTTGGACCGCAAAATCGAAAGTGTCGGTCAGTTACCACCATTGTTTTCGGTAACATTACGAGGTCAGTTGCCACCGGGGTCAAGGTTAGTGGGTGGGCGTGTCTATAGACCTCTAGCTTTAAGTAGGTAAACAATGAATTATATCAGTTTTATAATACAGTGTGCTACCATGACCCAGGCAGACAAAAACTAGAAACCAAGAACTAATATCTTCGAATTTGTTTCTAAATAAGAGTATTGTTGGCATATTGTTCGGCTTGGTGCTTACAATTTTACAAGGCGAGCACTACTTAATAGGAACATATCTTTTTGCAACCCAAGGGCCGCGATGCATCGTTTTCCACCCGTATCATAGATAAACAACAACCCACTTTCAGAGCATGAGCAATGAAAAAGTAAATAAAACAATATATTTTCACAAAACTACTCTAAAATGGTCTAAATTATTTCTCAAAATCAGGGATGAAATCTCGGCGCAGCGCGCGCCGCGCTAGTGCGACGTAATGTTGTATGAAAATCCTTGACAGACCTAGGGTGTAATGACTCATCATGCGCGCCGTAGGTGCGTCATTACGTCCTAGTATGCCGTTAAGGATTTTCATACAACATTACGTCGCACTAGCGCGGTCCGGCGCACGCCGCGCGCCGCGCCGAGATTTCTTTTATGAAAATGATGAAATTAAGTCATCCCTGATTTAGACCATTTTAGAGTAGTTTTGTGAAAATATATTGTTTTATTTACTTTTTTGCATCACAGGTGTGATGAAAAACATTGTGTGTACCACGGGCGGTACAAGAATTATGAACTCGTGTGAAGTAAAGCCCGCGCCTTCGGCTTGGGCTTTACTTTCACACTCGTTCGCAAATTCTTACTTACCGCCTTAAATACACAATCTACTAAAATTAACCGTACAATTAAGTTTATTTCCTCCGAACGCTCAATGTAACGCGTGTATTGCTTAGTTGTCAAACGTTGCGAGTGGCTTCATTGTCAAGTGAAAATTAACGTTTCATTTTGAAGTACATTGCTTCTCAATTAACTTTTCTTAGAAAGTTAATTACTTTTAAAATAAGAGTTTTGAATCGAATAATGCTCACGGTTGGGCTAAAAATCTGCTTCGCATTCCTAGGTTTCAGTAAAAGCCAGTAACACACTGTTTAATGATGACAATAATATTTTAGGGCCGTCTCTATTTACGGCGAAGAAGTCTTTGAAAAGAGCACGACGTATTTAGTCACTCTAACGTACCTAGTCGTTAAACATGAGACCAGGCTGCCGGTCTACTGCTGTATGGTCTTAAAAAACCGGTACCAGGACTCAATGGCTTATTTAAAAATGCTACACTACATCTATATGTAAATCTATATATCTATGTATCTGTATGTATAAGACCTATGTCTTATCTTCCAATTACCTTATCTTATCTTATTGGTGGGGCCCTTGCGGATACACTTCGGCCCATTGGGATCTTTTGTGAAATTGCCCCGTAGTGCGCCTGCCCGAGAGAATGTTCTATCAACTAAATTTGTTTGAGGATGGATCCTAGCATTTTGAACTCCTTCCGTTCTAGGAATCGGACTCTTTCATCCTTTGTCTGGCGTCCAAATTAATTTAGGAACAAGAAAATTAACATAATATATCATATTATGATTCCAGATCACCCAGATACAGCCGTGGGAGCATGGGACGCCGCCGACGGCACGTGGAACGCGGGAGGCCTCAAAATTCAAGTGGTAGAGAGGCACGCTCGTTTGAGGATCATTTTCAATGGTCTCGTGACCAAAGTTGGGGACAACACTACTCATCACGCCAAATTTAATGGCCTGTAAGTCACTTAGTCACCGCATAAATAAACAACAGTAGCAAGACCATGAAAGGGTTTCATCTCAGCATGATATTGAGAGATGTGTGGTTGGTTGCAAGAGGCCAGCCTACACGTCAACACAACCAACACTGGCGACACACATTGCCAATCACTTACCAGAGTGGCCATCGGATTAAACATCCGAGTAGATTACTGTAATAATAAAATATTTAAAATATTATTTTTCGAACGATTGAACAATTGAACGGTGGTCACCGATCACATGATCACTCTTAAACCTTCACCTGTGTTTGGTAATGATCCGTACAAGTAATTGGTATTGATCTCAAATCAGTTCATCATTTGTGACTTGACTGTACTGTGAGAGGTGCTGTGGTGGAATAAGAACCCGGAAGGTAGAGTAGTAAGTCTAACAGTTTATTGTATTTTATTTCGCTGCGCGCTGGCGTGACCCGGAGGCCGAAGCCTCACAGGCGACAAATACAATTATTTATTTGACTTATTATGTTCATTTTATGTAATTTGTTTAAAAACAGAATTTTTCCAAAGCAACCGCAAGCAAGCAAATAATGTAGAGGTTTGTTATATAGGTATATATATACAACCTCTACAGTAGGTACTGACCCATACCAACCACAGACCAAGGGTTGCGATATCTGCATGCATAGGTATGGATTCATGTTACTCCGTGAAAATGGCATTTGAAATAGTGGCAAAATATCGGGCGCTCAATAATTGCAATTTACATGATAAAATATCCTATTTTAAGCAAACTAATAATCAAGATAAGTTAATTAAAAAAATTACGAAATATATTTTTCTAATTGTTCAGTTGGATAGCAGCGTCGAAGCCGTTGCGGCACCCCGAAGACTGGAGCACCGAGCTAGCAGCGGATGCGCTCGCGCTCGAGCCGTGGCGGGATGGGGACTGGCCCAATATACTGTAAGTTTGGTCTTGTTCAACTACTAGCACCACCTGCGAACGTATTATCAAACCGGAATCAGAAGGGGATTCGAATGTACTGTTGACACAACAAATGACACAAAATTTACCAAGAAAAGAGTTGTTTATAGATGTAGTGAGTAATTAATTAATCTATTGTCTGTAAGTCTCTGCACTTAAACTATGAATATTTGAATATAACTATACACTGTTGTGTCAACAGTACTTTCGAATCCCTTTCTCATCGCGGTTTGATAATATACATACTTATAAACATGGAAATCTCACGCGAATGTCAAAAATGTCCCTAAAACAATTGAACCGCGATAGGCAGGACATAGCGCTTTCCTTACCACTGCGATATGTTGGCGCAACACCTTTGACTAATGCAAATGGAATAGATAATCAAAACTTTGATGGACCAATCAGAAGTATGTTTTAAAGGATGGGTAATATAGAAATTCGCTAGCGTGATGTATTGAAGAGGGGATGACACTTGTAACGAAATTTCAGAACCGTTTTTGAAAGACCATCGTATACCTAGCTTCCATTTTTTATTTGTTCATAGAGCGCCACTAAAGCAACAGCAACGCGCAGATACCGTCGTTGTTGCCTTACTCTCGCGTTAAGCCTGCCTGAAATATCTAACTTTACACACAAGAAATTTTATTGTATACTATATTTGAAGTCGCCATTTACAATAGAACACACTTGTTTCTAGCGCGGTGTGTGGGTTCCTTCTAAAGGTACTAGGTAATAATGGGCTGTAATGTAAATATCTACTATGAAAACATTATAACGGTGGCTACAAAAATGACAATGTACAGTCGAGGAAAATGAATGTTTAGCAGTTTAATCGTCCACATAATCTGTTCGTATTATAATGACAAATTACGTCACATACTCATGAACTTTTCTAGTTTTATTTCTTGCTGGGTGAAACGGTAGTTCGATTTTCAAACTATATTTGTTTGGTAATCAGATTGTGACAATGACTGCCAAATGACAAAGATACGTCAAACTCAATAATTATAAAATATTGTTTGGATTCTTTCGATATAATATTGCGAAAATTACAACCTAATCTGATTAAAAAACTGCACGTGCGGACTTTGCTCACGAATAAGTTTCTGGATTTTGATTGGTCGTCAACAATTTTCACAGATGAGAAAACGTTTAAATCTTGCATTCGTGGCAGATTAAATTTATGGCGGCATACACGTTATCAAGAAAAAAACAGTGTGAACTTGTGGGACTGGATGAGTGCTGATGGCGTAGGCGAACTCCAAGAGCAAATGCAGTGGATTATGTTACGATGTTGGAAGAGAATATGCTTCCCAGTGTACGGATGTGTATTCACAAAAGGAGATGCCTAATTGTTCATTCGAGCAAGATAATACACACGGCTAGAATAACTAATACCTAGTTCGATCGTCGCCCGAAAATGACTAAAATAATATGGGTGGCTAAATCACCTAATCTTAACCCTACAGAAAATGTATGGGATCGGAATTAATGGAGAACCGAAGCCCTCATTCAACATTGAATCAAGCATGGGAAGATATCTCCCTGGGATGGGACCTCTGCACTGAGCTAGTGACTTCCATGCAAGACCATTTTTTAGCAGTCCTAATTTGTCATAAACAACCACGGGGTCTACACTCTTTCTTAAAACATGATTTATTTACTAATAAATATAAACAGGCAAATAGGTTTTTATTTCATTTCCTCGTGTAACTTATTAGATGAAGGGATTGTTTCATAATCGTCAGGTAAGGTTGTCTGTCAGATAAATATAACACTTTATTTATGTTCATGCACGTGAAAGAAAAAGTACACGTTGTATGACACATTTTTTATCTGACTATTGGAAAGTGATTGGAAATTCTTTAAGGGCTGATTTTTCAATCCTCAGTTAACCTTTTGACCGCCATAGTCTGATATATCAGACAGTCAATACCCAGCTCGTATCGCCGCAGTCTGATAAATAAGACAATTTTTTTCATGTTTTTCTCAAGATATTCTTTACTTTTACAGAGTTTACTTTGGTTCTTTGCATAAGTAAGTCGCAGTAATTGTTGATTAAGTAACAGGTGAGACTGATCTGTTGATTTTATTATATTTTCTAGATGAAAATAAACTTCAATTATACCATTAGATTATGTATGATTTTACCCCAAGTCTCGTAGCCAAAGTCTTATATAAAAGACACTAGTGATGTGACGATGATTGGTATTGGCATATCTAAGTCGACTTTCTCATTCGACGATTTAGATTTACGACGTACCTAAGATTTATGCATGCGACTGACCTTACTTAGCTAACCTATTTGATCACTTCGATATGTTCTTATAAAATTATGACGTAAATTGTCTAGTATTCTACAATATCGTCCGCTGAAGAATTATTTAGAATTTTAGAAAGAGCGGACGAAAATGAAGATTTCGAATCTGTCATAAAAATAATCTGCCGTAACCAGAATCTGTCCTTAACTGAATCAAGTTACCCAATGACTTAAGTAGCCACACCAAGTGTTGATACATTCGCTTCATACGCAATTGCCATGTAGATACTCCTTCGGCAGTTCTAGGTGCACGTTCAGCGTCCGGAAACTTGACTCTCAACACGACATGCCATGATGGCCTCGCAGTACATGATAGAGTACCTAATCCTTGTTATTGTGATACCATTCACTCTTTGGACATTTTGATTCCATGGATGTTTTGACCCTTGGACATTTTGACACTTGGTCATATTTGAGTACTTGGAAGTTTTCAAAGTTGAACTTAGAAATAAATATATTTGAATTGTATTAGTGCCTACCTACCAGGGTTTATCAGTGAAATCTGTTTTTTTATAGATGGTAGAATATTTGAATCGATAAATAAGGGAAGACTCTGTTATCGTGGTTCATCGGTAACCCCTACCAAGTCATTGTATTCCACAATAATAATTACCACAGACTACGCCATCGTCTTAAAAATAAGACCGCATGTGACGTCAAAAATGTAAAATAGAACATTTTAGTGATGTGGATTACTCGATATTTCAAAATTATGTTAAGTCAACAAAATATATAAGATTGGTACTGTTTTGTAGTTTAAACAATTTGAGTACTGTAATGTTGAGCTTACAATATTTATTTATCAAAAGAATTGTAAAATTTTATGATTAACTAAGCCTAACAACGTTGAAATTTTCAGAATCGATACGTTTCTAATGCAATCAATCCTCTCCCTACTAGTGCCAACTTATTAGCGAAAAAACAATGAAGCCTTCGCCAATGTCTGAAATAGTAGACCGCTCATGACGTCACAGATACGAAATGTGAAATAATAGTGATGTAGCAACGTCCATCAATAAATTTGCATAGCTGGTATAATTCACAGATTCAAACCATTCATAAAAGGGACGAAACCATAATAAAGACATTGGTAAACGTGATTTAATTATAATAATATAACATTTAATGACAAGGTGGTAAAAAACGACGTTAATCACAGTAAACTATAAACAATAAAATATTTTATCGTAAGTTACGTGTCAAGCACTACACATTTTGTTATAACTTAGTATAGGCGGCGACACGGGCACGTCCGATGACATCCCAAGCGGCGTTCAAAAGGTTAAAAGTATCCATTTGTTAAAATTATTACCATTCTTATGTAAGATCATCAGTCAAAAAAGGATAGAGCTAACATGTATTTGACAGATACTGTTACCTGCGGCCCTACTGCGAAGAACGAAATTCGTAAATTTCGAGGATTTGTCTCTCTCACTCTAATGACGCCTTCGTTTGAGTGACAGAGAAAAGTCCTCGAAATTTACGAATTTCGATTTTCGCAGTGGTAGGCCTGGGTATTGAAAAATCAGTCCTTAGTCGTGTTAGTGCGTTCGAGTAACAAATGTCCAAAAACAACATACACTGAATTAAGTATCCTATTGCTGTCAACTTCAATACTTGTCACTGACGTTAATGCCTAAGACAGACAAAGATAGAAATATGCTGTTTTCTTCTATTTGACGATTATAGACATGTCTTGGTTCGTTATTAGTCGCTTGCAATCGGAAAATGTAGCACGACTAATTTCAGAATTATGGCAACCTGCTAAACATTCATTTTCCTCGACTGTACCTACTTCGAATTGCAAAAATAAGGTAATCAACTAATCATTCATTAGAATGATTACCTTATTTTCTGCTCATTAGAGCAGAATCTCAATTTTTATCTTTAGTAGGTACCTATTTATTTATTTAATTATCATGTAATTAATTATAGTTCAGATTATCGATGTTCAAATTTATCGATTATTTAAGGATGTAATTCTTTAGGTAAGTAGAATAAGTACCTACATAATATGTGACGATTATTTTTGCGATATTTATCCAAATTAGGTATACCTACCCACAATCATTGGCCTCGGCAAGGAGTACGATTGCACTTTTTGTGTAGGAACTTTAGGTTCATGGGGCCCCAGCGCGCGCAAATTGTTTGCTGAAATCGCTAACATCTGGTTGACATAAATTGATACCGAAGAGCTGGCGATTTCCTCACACAACGTATCGGCATTGCTAGGTATATTTGACTTTGTGGCATTGCTATATAACGAGGAAATGCCGCCAACATATCATGGGTACAGTGCCAAAAGTGCCTATTTTTCATTAAGGATAATTGGTAATTTCGATTTAGGGACCTAATTGTTGGTACACAAACAAAATCATTAGATCGAACGCTGGCCGATGAGAATTAAGTACGTACCTCCTAGGTGGCCGAAGTGGCCGATGATATACTCGTAGGTACAAATTAGGTATCTTATGTAAGTACTGTGATATTAAATCAATAATCACCAAACTGATAAAGCACTTATAAGTTACGTAAGTACTTACCGTTCGTACCAAGATAGGTGTAAAAGGAATCCAATTTATCAAATTATTGAACTGTAATCAACACCTGCTTGGGTGAATATTAGATTACCGATTGTTTACAAGCATGTAGGTAAGTAGACAATTACGATTGGCTAGGTAAATATTTACACGCTTATTTGTAAACGTTCAGTTAATACTATAATAGTTCAGTTATAGTTTTGCTTCTTTATAACAAATACATTTGACATAACGACGGATAAGGACAAAAATCGGATAACCGAATCCGGATATCATGAAGTTAATACTTTAGAAACTATTACGTATCCTATATGCCTTACTTAATAAAGAAAGATGTGGCGACAATTGGAGATGGACTTGCTTCAGTTTAGATCAAGTACTCGTAGACGTATCTACCTGATCTACCTAATGTGATTTCCGTGTCTAGTAGATGAACTCTAGCGGTGTTAATTTCAGCGATACGTGGGAAGACGGCAACTGGACGCAATGGGGTGTGGTGCAGGGTCGGTTTCAAGTGTTCAGTCAGGATGTGGCCATCACGAACGAGTATTTGCAGGTGAACGACCGATTAAAGTTATTATGTATACTTGAGACACATAATAGAGCTCGGTGTAGTGCTGTTTCTAGCTCTTCCAGATCGTCCATTGGGATGCCATCATCAGATCATCACAAGCATAGAAAAAAGATATGTAATAGACGTGAAGTTGTTGAGCTTACAGCCAACAAAAAATATGGTTTACCACTTTTCGACTCTATTCAGTGGTGGCAAAATCGAAAAGTGGTAAACCACATTTTTTGCTGGCTGTAAAAAAGCTAGTAAAAAATTATTATCACAGATGTTCACGTAATTTTGTGATTGCCTCCTTGCATTTACTTAATTGACTAACACGTCTCCGAATAGAATAAAATAAAAATAAAACAATGGCGACAAATATACATTTTTTTAGAGCAATAAACAACACTCGCCTACATTTTTAAAATTTACCCCCTTTTTCTACTTGTCGGCTCGAAATTGATTGAATTGGCTATATCATTTCAAATTCAGTAGGTATCTTAGGATGGAGGAAAATGATAGCTGGTGACGAATTAATCCAATATTCATAAAATGGGATACGAGACCCTGGAACGACGACCAAAATGTATGCCAAAGTGTAGGTTATCGCATAGGTGAGAGTGGACATTGAGACTAACAATGTTATTGAACTGCAGGTTCGTGGAGTGAAAGAGCGCAGCTGGGCGCCACACGGCTACCAGGGACTCCGGAGAACAGTGGGAATTATGGTGGCGGCCAGAGATGGAACCGCTGTCCATTTACGAGCCATGAATTACAAGAATGTCTTAACGCAGTGAGTTTTATTTCTTACTTGCTGATATCCGCGATTTCGTCTGTACACATAGGCGATTTTCCCAAAAAAAACTATCCTATGTCCTTTCTAGGGTGTCAAACTATCTATACATACCGATTTTGACAAAATAGGTCCAGCGGTTTTAACCTGAAGAGGTAAAATACAGACAGAGCTACTTTCGCAACGGAACTACGATCCTTGGTAGACACAGTTGATATCGGCAAGGATCGTGGTTCCGTTTCACCTTGCATATAAAGTATAGTATGATTATCTCAAGAGATTCAACATTTTTTCAAATGTCAATATGGAGCAGCACCTCTAGCATAAATATAGAGACAGTATCTCGCAGACTACTTACAGGTAGACAACCCATAACTGTTTAATTCATGCAGTTAGACACTGAGAAGTAGGTGGTCTAACTCGTGCGCAAGATATTGTCGCGTCAAGCTTAGGCCAGCCGTACACCTGTAAGTTCTTACGTAAGTTATAGGGACGGAGCTATACTAAGGAATGAGATAGTGATATTCACCTCTCATTCCTTAGTATAGCTCCGTCCCTATAACTTACGTAAGAACTTACAGGTGTACGAGCGCTCTTATGCTAGGGGTCCAATTCCAAATCCTGCAATACTCTACGCCAGAATAAAAAAAAATCGGTGTTTACAGGTGTTATTCAGGATGCATAAGACTTGCAAACTTCCAAGTAAGAAGTATCACATCTACTGATTTTGTCATGTCTGACTTTTGCGAATTACCGGCCGGAATACCGAAAAATTACACGATCAATGTGAACGGTAAGTTTTATTCATTGACATGCCCATTGTACTTTCTTCTTTCTTAGTTTAAAAGTTCGTTTTGCGAAGATGTTCCTAGAGATTTAGAACGAATGAACTAGTCAGGCTTCGTCATGAAGATGGCTTCGTGATTGTGAATAGCATAGATAGAACATTGCCAATAAGAGTACATGTATTCAATTCGATTCATTATAAGTGAAACAGAGGGTCTTTAAATTCGCTCGATATAATTATGTTTTCAGCAAAAGACTGGCATGTAAAAGTAGTCTTACGGATCAGCTCTGACGGCGGAAGGTTATTCAGTGGTGTGCCATATCAGCAAGAAACGCTGTACCGCACGCTGGTGGTAGAAATCAATGGAGAACCAGGTACAGGGATTCTGGAGCTGGGCTACCAACCAACAGGTGAGGATCAACGGCTACCCAAAATATTGTCAAGAAAAAAAACTAGGAAATATAAAAGTTGAATTTATCTGACGTAAAATGCCGTCTAAAAGTCTACCCATTTTTTGAACGAGTATATATTATTGTATATTACAGATATAAGAGACCCCTTAATTCACCTCGCTCCGGCACGGACTCTAAAATGGCTTTCTGCGAGTGAGGTCGGCCCTGTGTCCTACTGCGCTCCCTTCGAGTCTAAAGTAGCTTCCTGCCCGGAATATGTTGGAGGCAAAGGTGCTTCGTTGTCGCTATTGGCCTCCGTTCAGGAAGAAGAGGTGGTTGATAAGAAATATCTTTATTTTAAATCATCTATTTTAAATCTTTGTGATACTTTTCGCTTTTCGTATCACAAAGGCTAGGTACAAAATAGTGATATAGTGCGAGTAAGTAATTATGTTGTTTTTCAGGGTTACAAAGTTCCGCCTGGCTACTGTTTGACCACTAAAGCGCTCGAGAAGCACTTAGAAATTAACCCGAAATTGAAAGACGCTATATTGCAAATTGAAAAAGCTGGCGGTGAGTACGAAGAGGCAGTCTTCAAACAAACGTGTACAAGGTAAGTCGGAAATATATTGCTGCGCACTGGCACTCCACACATAGCATTAAGTAATTAAGTAGGTAGGTATATACATTATCTTATTCTCTTTAAGCTTCGAATCAAAACATTGAGTATCAACATCTCGGCTCGACACACGCGTATCTACTTAAGTAATATTTGGGTCTTACATGCCTACATATATTTACTTACAATGCTTGTGAAAAGTGCGTCGCTAGATATAAGATCTTTTCATTAATTGGCACTTCCATAAATATAATTCATACAAAACCTGCAAACCAATTTTCAGGGCAGCAGAAATAATAAGCGAAACTGAAATAACAGGGGATATTAAAGACGAAATTCTGAATGAGCTAAATCAATTGAAGCAGAAAGCTTTAAGACAGGGCTTGGGTCCTGATTTACGGTTTGCAGTGAGATCTTCAGCGGTGGGAGAAGATAGTGAATCATTATCAGCGGCGGGACAGAATGAGACAGTGCTTGGATGTACCGCGGAAGACGTTCTTCGTGGTGTGCAGAAGTGCTGGGGATCCATGTTTGCGTTCACAAGCGCTTATTACCGCAGGTATTTCTTTCGTCGTTTCCAACCTTCAATAACTGCACGTTCAAATTCCTAATGTGGTGCTTTTAACTTAGTAGAAACTTAAAGCTAATTTCAAGCTCTTTCCCCAAACATTAAATTTGATCGTAATAAATAGTGATCGGATCTTTGACTGCAAAATTTTAACAAAACTTATCAAGTCGACATGAAAAAGCACATACATTAATAAAATATACATATTATAGTTAAACACATACACACCCAAACATTGTAAGTAGGTACAAGATTCAGAGATAGGCAATAGAATTAGATACAGATTTTTGAATAATATTCGTGTTTTTTATGGCCAGTATTCACATGTGTCAATTTTGAAGTTTTGTTAAAGTTTTGCACCCATAGTTCCGATCACTGGTAATAAATACCGAAGGTCGGTGCTGAAGTGACCGTGAATGGATCTTGAGTATTTCATTTGTTTCAGACAAAACGGCCAGGAATGTCTGTGTGGTGGGGCAGTTGTAGTGCAGGCGTTGGTGGCGCCGCGCGCGGCGGGTGTCATGTTTACGAGACACCCTGCAGCCGGTGACCCTTCGCGGTTACTCATCACTGCCAATTATGGCCTTGGAGAGGTCAGTAAAAAAATACCAGGCTAGATCAACTCAGATCCTGCTTGCATAAAGTCCAGATTCTATTAGAAAGTCTATTCAGAAGCACATTTTCATGCCGAGCTATTCAGAACTGGGCCGTTATTAAATCTTATTTTAATGTGATCCGCACGCATTTTCCAGAGCGTTGTATCCGGCGCAGTAGAGCCCGACACGATAACCGTCTTTCGAGCACCGGAGGGCGGTCTCTCGATATCGAGCATAGTTCTTGGCTCCAAGACTTCAAGGGTCTCAGCAGCCGGGAATGGTGTGGAAACGGAAGCAGTGCCGGAATCGGAGCGAGGCGTGCCGTGTCTCGCGGAGAGTGAGGTGTTGAAACTGGCGAAGCTTGGTGTGCGGCAGGAGGAAATGTGGGGCGCTGGTAGGGACATAGAGTGGGCTGTTTGTAAGGTAAGTTGGTTCAAATCGAATCCTATTACAAAGATACTCTACTCAACCTCAATCATATTTTATGTTACGACGTTCTTATTACTCTGGAATAAGGTGCACTGGGATGTAATGTTTTTAATGTACAACTGTAAATACGTATTTGCATTAGTTATAGGAGAATTAGTTATACTAGACCGTACCGGGGCCGTACTGTCCGGCTCGGTACTTCGTCTTTCAAGGAAAGCATAACAAAAGATCCAGGGTATGCGTAGTGTCGAATAGTCTGGTCAGGCCTATTTGCCATCCCTATCATTCCATAATCCTGTAGATCAGTCAATATTTCTTCCGTTTCATTTGGAATTTGACCCATTTTTTGTCGCCAAGAATGTGATGTGAAATTGTAAACCCAATAATATTTTTATTACAATTTCTGCAGGATGGCATCTATCTGCTTCAAGCTCGACCCATTACATCATTGGAGCGATGGACAGAAGAGGAACTTCTTCACGAGATGGACTATCCAATTATGTCGGATGATGAACTCATCACCTTCGCTAACACAGGCGAGGTAAAATTGAACACTTATACCTACTGATGACAGTGATGACCAATGATTATTAGAACCTGGAAAACTATTTAACTATCAATAAAATTTCTACTCAATCATGTTCAAAACTGACAAAAAATCCTTTTTGTTTGTTAACAGGTTCTTCCCAAAGCGCTGTCGCCGCTTAGCTACGACATGATGTTGCGACCGCTGCAGAAATCCATCGACCGCATGATCGGGAGCAACCAAGATGGTCATGACCAGGGTATCGTTGTGACGCATAGCCGTTGCGCCATGGCTCTGTATAACGTGAGTCTCTTACTTTCTGGTGTAATTTAAACAAAGCAGTACCAAAATGGGAACAACTATAGGCCCAACGCAGTCGTCGCGCTATTGTTATTTAAAACGACCCGTTTTTCGGCTGCCGTAGTACTAAAACTTCTAAATGCATGCATTTAAGTGCTTGATTATTGTTTTCTTGAAATTTGTGACGGGTGTGATCCAATAATAATTCCGGTTGTTAGTAGTTAGATACAATGCATGAAAATGTTTCAGTCGTTGTATCGACGTGTGTCATCAGAAATCGATGTGGGCATCCGCATGATCGAGATGGCAGTTCATGGACACAAGGTGGCCGACGATCGCATCTTCAGCGTGGCTCTCCACCGTCGGAAGCCGCAGTGGTCTGACAAGCCCGTCATGATCTTCTCTATGATTCGGGTAAGCTTCCTTTATACTCCACTAAAAAATGATCGATTTCGCAGTAAGCACTTAGCGTTTTATATCCCCAGTCTTCATAGTGATGTCTGACTTGGATCGACTTGACCTCAGGCATGTCCCAGAACCATATCAGAGATTATTACCCTTGTGCTGTTGTTCTCAGTGAGCTTTCCTGTCCTTTACGTAATCAAAATGAACACATGTATTAGATCCGAAAAGAATTTGACTTTCATTTACTAAGTACCAAATACTGCTCTTTCTTTTTCCAGGATCTACTGTATACCAAATGGCATATGAACGACACCATCAGGGAGGTAGACCGCATGACTATCGACTCGTTCGAGTCCGATCGTCCCGAAGAATACCTCGAGGCTTTACTGGCATTAGATGAAGATGTGCGACGATTCTCGTTCAACCACATGAGCACTAGCGCTGCGAGTTCAGCCAGCCAGTTTATTGCCATGACAGTTCTGTTAGAAGGAGGACAGGGTATGTAATAATTAGGGTTAGGATTTTGGTGGCATTTATGGAACAGAGAGCAGTGGAGTCGATGTTACAAACATTTTTGACTTGAATAAATGATTAACTTAGAAAATAATATCCAAAAACTGTTTAGTTCAAGCTGGATTTATCAATGAATTTAAAAAAATAACATGAATTTTATTTTTGGAATCTAGGTAAATATTCATTTTCAATAAAAATTTTGAGAAATGAGAAAATATATTTATTTGATTTTCAAGGTTCTAGTTTTCTCGCAGCCCATAAATATTATACAGGGTGGAAAGGGACGACGTTCCTTCCCGCTACCGAGCGAGTCTACCAACCTTTACTCAGAAGTTATAATTTCTATGAATGGCGTCATTTTACATTAACCCTTAATTCGACAATGCCCAAAATACTGGCGTGATCTTTGTCCCATTTTTTGTATTTTTTTCCGAACCAGAATTATTAGCACTATGGAGTGCCAAGGAGGCTTGAACACACAACCGTCCTTTATTTTTGTCGAATTAACGGTTAATTAGGTACTAAGATCGAGCAACCATGTGTTTTTTAGACTTCACATCTGAGCAGTGCAACGAGATAAGCGTAATACTCAGCTCGGGCGATGTATTGTCAGCTGAGGTCCCTCACATTCTCGACCGCTTGGCTCGCAAGTTGGGCGCTTCGGGAAAAGTGGAAGCCTTCCGAGCGCAGAAACCTAAAGACGCGTTTGACTGGCTAAGGGATAATCTGCCGGATATTTACCACGAGGTCCTTGACTTTTTGGACAAACATGGGCATAGATGTATTATGGAGGTATGATACTTCTTATATTAATCTATATTTTATAAAATTTTCTTCTTGTACAAGGATGCGGAAACCCTAATTGAGATTCAATAATAGATCTAGGTATAAATACATGTTTTTCCTAACCTTACCTATTTTACATAGGTATTGATAACGAAAATACTATGAAATAGATTTTTTTAACTGACAGTTCGACTTGGCGACAAAACCTTGGGCTCTTGTTCCCGACGATCTCATGGAGGTCCTGCAGAACATGCGGCCTCCCAAGGAGCCCGTCAAGTCACATGCCAAGACCGACAAAGAAATCATCGCGGCACTTAAAACGCCAAAGAAACCTAGCACAAGGTAAGTATCAATTAAATAACATTTTGATTTGTGGTCGGAAACTCACCAATTTATAATTATTACATCGCGTAATGTGAGCACAATTTTTTTTATACAATACGAAATTTTGGGTAAATTTCACGTAAATTAGGTACTACCTAGTCAGAATTATGAGCTCTATCTGATTCTGGCGAAAAAATGTCCCAAGGATTATTTTCTATTGTGTTACTATTTTCCTTATACTTCCTACCAAAGAGAATAAAATCACTACGTCTTCCTACGACGGTAAAATAAGTGGAATAAAAAAGAATGAATGAAATTTTTGGGAGAATGTTTGTTTCGTTGGCAATGGAAAGCTCTGATTAGAAATTACCTACGTAGAATATACCCGAAATTTCGTACATTGACAGTGACATTTTTTTTGAAACGAGTACCTACAAGAGTATTATTTTCTTGAAAAATGTGTAAGTCTTATCCTTATTTCAGAAAAGTCCTAAGCTGGCTTCTACCTTTGTGCCGACGCACAGTACGACACCGCGAGGGCACCAAGGCGCACCTCATCCTAGCCCTCCACAAGATGCGACTAGCTGTTCGCCGCCTGGGCCACCTACTTGTCCAACGATGGTACCTCCCTGACGTCGAGCTGGTCTTCTACTTCCGTGCACACGAACTAATAGAGTTTATTCAAACGAGGAATCCAGACTTGCTCAAAAAGTGAGTAGAATCCAAGGCGCGGTAACGCCGCACAGTCAAGTGCAAAAATAAGTATCGAAAGAATACGCTCATAAATATATTACGACGTTCTTATTACACAGAATTAGAGTGCACTGGGACATATTTTTGAAAATTTTTGTGTACACCTTATTTTATCTTCGACTGACCTTTGAATGTAGACTTATAATAGTTTCACTTTTATTGTTTATCGTATCATGCGGCAATTTACATTTGGGTAAATCAACTTTTTTCTGTCTGTTATTGCCATGGTTACGGTCGCCTGAGTCACGCTGGTTTTATGCCAAATTATGTTACTTAAACTATGCAAACATACATTTTTCTGGTGTTAATAAGCCCTTTCCTTAATGGGCCACTTATAGACATGTCTATAAGTGGCCCATTAAGGAGCAAGTATAAGTAAGTAATGTGCAAATATGCAAGTAATTAAGCATTACTTGCATATTTGTCTAATTTAAGTAGCATAATTTTGCATAAAACTAGCGTGACTCAGGCGACCGTAACCATGGCAATAACAGACAGAAAAAAGTTGATTCACCCATTTACATACTAGTTATTCGTAGAACTTGAAAATAGCAATACCTAATAGGCGACAGGTAAATTTTATAATGTCTTCTTAGGCTTATAATGGTCCCGTTTTATCTATTTATCGTGTTACGCGTCACTTGCCTACTTGTTAGAATGTGACGGCAACTACGACAAACGATTAAACTCGGTGCCATCATAAGCCTACTACTTGTCATACACTAGATGTACTTAGCTATACGGAGACTAGCCTAGGCTACTATATGACCATCTACCTGGACACTGGTACAGTTGGTTATCCTCTACAGTCTTTTACAAAACGGGTCGGTATCAAATCGACTGGTTTCTCAAAACGACCAGAACCACATAAAGACTAGATCGCAAAACGACCACATCTGCAAAACGCCTGTACCTCGTAATGACTTTCTAGTAAAACGCCCACAAAACAAAGTCTGAATATCATAACGGCTAACCATCAAAATGACTTGTCCGCAAAACGACCACTTCGCAGAAGGTATAGATAACCAGTGGTCGGATATCCCGGTGCAACACCAGGGGATACCAAGTAGAAAAGTTAATATGGATATGACCTAAATTCCCGGGTTTAGTTTGAAAAAAAAAATATAGATCTGATAGGTATACTTAAAAAGGCAGCTCAAATTGCGAACATAAACGAAATCTTTGGGCGTTTTCACAAACCGTTGTTCAAAACACTTTTTTTATTCGGACAAGTTTGGGCTTGTTCGACTCAGGATCACGAGCTCTTTTAATTCTGATAGGTGAAAAAAACTGTCCCACAATTTTCGTACATTTTTAATTTCTTCCATTACGCTATCGCCATACAAAGTCTATAAAAACGATAGCGTAATGTCTGGAGGGACGCAACATTACAATTGTTGAAGGCTTAGAAATTTTCGATGAAGTTAGAACAATTTGTAAACTGGAGTTCAAGTTTGGCTACACAGATTAAATTAGAAGCAGTAATGGCACGAAATCCAGATTTGGATGACATTAGAGAATACGCAGACCAAATTTCAAATAATACCGCACCTGATGAAGTGTCTCTTTACAAATTTGCTCCACTAACATCCGTAGAAGTGGAAAGGACTTTTTCGGCGTACAAATGGATTTTAGATGTGAAAAGGAATGGATTGAAAACAGAGAATCTAGAGAAGATAATTATATGCTATTTTAACCTTCATCATCATCATCATCATATCAGCCGAAAGACGTCCACTGCTGAACATAGGCCTCCCCCAAAGATTGCCACAATGACCGGTCCTGCGCCACCAATTTTAACTTTATAGAACTATAATTCTTTCATAAAATACATATATTTACTCTAATGTGTCTGCATAGGTGTGTTAAGTCTTCATGCTTAAAAATGTTTGTTTTTATGTTACATACACGAGAATGCTTAATCCGTAACCAGGTATATTTTTTGTAACTTAGTAATTGATGACCTCAGGAAGACCATGTACCATTCAGTGGTTATTGGATACAATTTTTCTTTAACTTTAAATTAATAAAATTTTGAGGTATCTGCGGGAGATCTCACCTAAAATGTTTAATTTAGGCTGGGTATGGATATTGTTTTAATCCTGATCACGGATTAAAATAATCGTGTATATGATATTTCTGTTTTTTTTTACGTTCGCAATTTCTAGAAGTGGAACCTATTGTGCCTTAGTAAAAAGCTTCTATTTTCAAAGCTAAACTCTTTTATTTAAGATAAGATAAGATAAGATAAAGATTTATTTGCTAAGGATACACAAGACATTTTACATTTAACATTTACATTTACACAATAATTTTACATTTTTTTTTAAGAATATTCATACCAAAAGGCTATTTGGTACTAAGGTCAATATTAAACAAAATTTATAACCTATCTTTTGAAATAATTGTCGAAATCGCATAATAATAAACGCTTGTATGTACATGCACTTATTTTGCGTTACAAAATTTTACTAAACTTTACTGGATGTAATTTTGTGGAATCCCGTGGTATATCCATATTAGTATAATGTTTGAGGTCATTCACCCCTTGTTGCACCGGGATATCCGACCACTGTAGATAACCTACAAAACTACGTATACTTACAGAGCCATGCAGCGCTACCAGTACTCTCCAGCTTGGACGAAGCTGCGGTTCCCGGAGCTGAACACAGGCTGGCCGGCGCCGCTGCCGGCGGCGAGGCCGCGCGTGGAGGCCGGGGACAAGCGCCTAGTGGCCACGTCTGTGTGCGGCGGCGAAACTATAGCCAGGGCATGCGTTGTTAAGGATCTTTCGGAGGTAAATTCACAGAGCCATGCAGCGTTACCAATACTTCCCAGCTTGGACGAAACTGCGGTTCCCGGAGCTGAACACGGGCTGGCCGGCGGCGAGGCCGCGCGTGGAGGCCGGGGACGCGCGCCTTCACGCCACGTCTGTGTGCGGCGGCGAAACTATAGCCAGGGCATGCGTTGTCAAGGATCTTTCGGAGGTAAATTCACAGAGCCATGCAGCGTTACCAGTACTCCCCAGCTTGGACGAAGCTGCGGTTCCCGGAGCTGAACACGGGCTGGCCGGCGCCGCTGCCGGCGGCGAGGCCGCGCGTGGAGGCCGGGGATGCGCGCCTAGTGGCCACATCCGTGTGCGGCGGCGAAACTATAGCCAGGGCATGCGTTGTTAAGGATCTTTCGGAGGTAAATTCACAGAGCCATGCAGCGCTACCAGTACTCCCCAGCTTGGACGAAGCTGCGGTTCCCGGAGCTGAACACGGGCTGGCCGGCGCCGCTGCCGGCGGCGAGGCCGCGCGTGGAGGCCGGCGACGCGCGCCTAGTGGCCACGTCCGTGTGCGGCGGCGAAACTATAGCCAGGGCATGCGTTGTCAAGGATCTTTCGGAGGTATATTCACAGAGCCATGCAGCGTTACCAGTACTCCCCAGCTTGGACGAAGCTACGGTTCCCTGAGCTGAACACGGGCTGGCCGGCGCCGCTGCCGGCGGCGAGGCCGCGCGTGGAGGCCGGCGACGCGCGGCTAGTGGCCACCTCCGTGTGCGGCGGCGAAACTATAGCCAGGGCATGCGTTGTCAAGGATCTTTCGGAGGTAAATTCACAGAGCCATGCAGCGTTACCAGTACTCCCCAGTTTGGACGAAGCTGCGGTTCCCGGAGCTGAACACGGGCTGGCCGGCGCCGCTGCCGGCGGTGAGGCCGCGCGTGGAGGCCGGGGACAAGCGCCTAGTGGCCACATCTGTGTGCGGCGGCGAAACTATAGCCAGGGCATGCGTTGTCAAGGATCTTTCGGAGGTAAATTCACAGAGCCATGCAGCGTTACCAGTACTCCCCAGTTTGGACGAAGCTGCGGTTCCCGGAGCTGAACACGGGCTGGCCGGCGCCGCTGCCGGCGGCGAGGCCGCGCGTGGAGGCCGGGGACGCGCGCCTAGTGGCCACGTCCGTGTGCGGCGGCGAAACTATAGCCAGGGCATGCGTTGTCAAGGATCTTTCGGAGGTAAATTCACAGAGCCATGCAGCGTTACCAGTACTCCCCAGCTTGGACGAAGCTGCGGTTCCCGGAGCTGAACACGGGCTGGCCGGCGCCGCTGCCGGCGGCGAGGCCGCGCGTGGAGGCCGGGGACGTGCGCCTAGTGGCCACTTCCGTGTGCGGCGGCGAAACTATAGCAAGGGCATGCGTTGTTAAGGATCTTTCGGAGGTAAAGTCTAACCCCCTTATTTATAAACGCCTCCAACTTAGCAAACCGTTAAGTATTGCTTGACGTTTTCACTCTTATAGACAATTTGGTAGGACCAAAAGGGACAACATTATTACCCGATTTTTGGGAGGTATCTCATAATTTTTTTGGATATCTTGGTAGTTGTCAACTGCGTCTACTATGAGATATAATATTACTTCTCTATATAGGACATTTTTTCCTTCTTTTATAATGAGTGACACTGCCATTTCACAGTTTTGCTCCAGCACCAGGGGGCACATTATATCCCCACGTTGACAGATTTATCGTTGATTCATGGTTGCTTCTCGGTTGAGACACAGGCAAGGGAACAGACTGAAGGACTGAAAAGAGAATTGACATTTTGTTATTTGAGTACTTGAACGAAGCCCTTAAAGGCTTATTTAATTGTCAGCGTGAGCCTATCCGAAATCACTGCTGGACGTTAGGTCTCTCGTTAGGAGGTAAATACCCGTAATCACCACGCTGGGCAAGCGGATTGGCGATCGCAGTAGTGTCCACTGAATGATTTTGCCGTTTTTAATTTAAAATATTTAGGTATAAATCTTCGATTTCAGATTGGCCAACTGAGACAAGGAGACGTTCTGATAACACACTCAACTGATATCGGGTGGTCGCCCTATTTCCCTCTTCTGACTGGAATCGTCACAGAGCTTGGAGGACTTATTTCACATGGTTAGTATGCCTTACCTTTTAGTAAAAATATAGTTCACGTCCAACCACCTAGGCTACGTACCGATTACGATAGTGTGATATGAGGTGGCTTCGAGTCTGTCTCTAAACAAGTATACCTACATATGTGTCAGCGAACATGGAAAGGTGCGTGTCACGGCTCTTAAAATAGACCTTATGTGTTCTTTAATAAAGTACATTTTAAACATCGTGACAAGGTACCGTGTGCACTAACACATATTATGATTCGATAATAATCACCAAATAAAAAAATTAAAAACAACCAACTTCAACCGATTTATCCCAGATCCTATCATCTATGGTTTTCATCATTGGTTACCTATCATCAAATCCTACGTGGGTGAATCAATTTTTTTCTGTCTGTTATTGCCATGGTTGCGGTCGCCTGAGTCACGCTGGTTTTATGCAAAATTATGCTACTTAAACTATGCAAGCATGCATTTTTCTGATGTTCATAAGCTCTTTCCTTAATGGGCCACCTACAAACATGGACTACAAGCATAATTATTTGCATAGTTTATTAAGTAGCATAATTTTGCATAAAACCAGCGTGACTCAGACGACCGTAACCATGGCAATAACAGACAGAAAAAAGTTGATTCAACAACATACTTTCGGAATGCAAATTCTTGTAAATGAATGAAAATTATCAAAAGCGCCATACATGTAACGTAACATTTGAAGAGATCTCTCGATTTCTCCAAGATCCCATCATCAGACCCCAACTTGGTGCCAACGGGACCATCTCGGGGTTATACACATTCGATCACAAAAAAAAATTAAAACCGGTTCACGTTTCTCGGAGATATACTATATTTTGATATAATTGAGAACCTTTTAATTGAAGTCTTTTAAAAGAATTGTTCAATAGCGGGTTCTCAAATTCTTACCTCGCTTGTCCGCAGGGGCGGTGATAGCACGCGAGTATGGCCTGCCATGTATAGTGGGCGCGGCGAACGCAACGGACATGTTCCAAACCGGAGACATGGTGCGCTTGTCCGGCACGCACGGCCTCATAGAGCGCGTGAGAGTCTCTACGGATAATGCTGAGCTGTAGACTATGCGAGAATTACACAGCGTCGTTCTCCAGGATGCTTAGCCAAGTTGCCAATCGCTAACGCTTAATCATCAATCGTAAACGAAAGGCAGCTAACTGTCTTTGTCGCACTAAAATGAAAGAGTGATAGTGAGGGAAAACTACGATACGCTACTAAGCGTTAGCGATTGTGGCAACTTGGCTAAGCATCTTGATGTTCTCCGAATTGTAAACAGTTTGAACGCGCGAGAGTAATGTGTAACAGGACATACGGTAAAAACAGAACATTATTAAGCCTACTGCAGTGAGCCAATATGACTCATGTATAAAAACTCATAAAAAAATAATGAAAACAAAAAGTGGGTTGAAAAATATATGAATTGTGATGTATATTGCCAATTTAACACGTTCGACGGCGGTGACACAGCGTATGTGATCAAAAAATTCTGACTCCTATGCCAGTGACACACATACCTTATCAAAATTACCGTACTCTAGTACCACTAGCATAAATCAAGTTCTTACTCCTGTGCCAGTCGCATCGAAATACGAACATTTTTGACACAAGTGTTGTGTCGCCGGCATAGGAGTACAATCATTTCGGTCACACATGCGTGTCACTGGCATAGGAGTTCTAATAAGAAAATTTCGATTAGGATTTAGTGAAACAGTACCGGGGGCGAACGTGTTAAGGGTCAAGTCAGATTGACGCCTTTATATTTAGTTTGAAATACCCACCCTAAATAGGATTAGTACCTATACTTTATTTATTTATTATGAAGGTACCTATTGTGATAATTTTATGAAACTTAATTCGATGTGATAACCAGGTGGGGAGTTTTCAAAAAGTCTGTACATTTGGATCACGTTTTCGATCGATATTGATAAAAATTGGTAGCCTGGGTCGCGTTTTATAAAGTTACAATTTACAATTTCGCTGTTTGCCTCTCTAACTCACGCACATATTGGCTAGAAAGAGAGGAAAACAGCGAAATTGTAAATTGTAACTTTATAAAACGCGACCCTGGTAGAGACAATGATGATGAGCGAGAACCACCACATTGTCCAATATGTCCCATAATGTTTATATGAATGGGATATTTTGGGAAATGTGTGGATCTTGCTTCACTCTACCAGCCTACCAATTTTTATCAATATCAAAGACGTGATCCAAATATACAAATGTAAACCTTTTAAGAATTCCTGCTGTAGGATAAATAATGTGACTTATCTTCGACGGTTTGGTTTTGCGCCCTGGAGCTTGTTTCTCGAAAGCTTGTAAGTTGTAATACAAATGGAAGTCTCTTTTTAACACTATTAATTAGATTAACCCTTTCACAGCCAGCAAAAAAGTATTCGTTTAAATTTGAGCTCTAATACGTTATCAATAGAGTATAAGATCACAACTGAGAAAATAACAAGTTGGGTTCGTGATCGGCGTGCAAAGGGTTAAGGACTTCCGTTTGTAACACAAGTTACAAGCTTTCGAGAAATAGCCCCCTGATTCTACATAGGTAAGTAAGTATATGTATAAATAATTATTTATTGTTAGTGCTTAAATATGATGGTTGTGCAATAGCTTACCTTTTATGGTGCTGATGTGACGGTTTATTGATATATTTTATATTGGATTTTTTAAATAAATAAATATATTGTTCCAAAAAAATGTATATATTTCAAAAATTCCCATAAATAGGTATATCACAAAATATTCACAAAAGGCTTACTGGACGGACTATTAACGCGCACAGGGAATTTCGTTCTTACTACCACGAACATAATTAATCAATTCCATCGTCGCCTCTACAGCAACCGATGTTGCATAATTTCCAATCACTCTTTCCGATCTAAATGTCAGTGTCATTTAAAATTTCCTTAATACAAATGACATTTCAAAAGCGGCTGCCGCAATTTAAAATTTCTAAATCACTTAAAATTTCCAAATGCGTGTATCGTGTTCCGAGAAACTACGGGTTTTCCGTCAACACTAGGAGCTCGTAAGTGTTGACGGCGAAGGGGCGGTCGAGGATGACGATGTGGCAGCGGTGCGCGGGCGCAGGCACGGCGCCGAGCAGGTGCGTGCCGCGGTAGCGCACGCGCCCCGCCAGCACGCGCGGCGCCACCCGCACCGCGCGCGCCGGGGCCGCCGCGCCGGCGCGCCAAGGGATCCATTCCACGTCCGCGTTGCATAATACCTGACAAAATTCATGGATTGAGGATGCCACGAGCCGGATAGGAACAGCGAAAGAAAACTCTATTTATATTCCATAGTAACATTATCATTAGAAATAAGTAGGTACATTAAAGGTACCTAGGGTAAATTGCTAGTAACTGGCCACCTTATACATATAAAAATGAACTCTATGTACTTATAATTAAAATTTATTTTTTAGTTGGTGTAGGTACTTTTTAGGCTCTAGTGCGAGAAGTGGGTCATTTTACGTCAGCTTCAAAACTTCGGAGGGCCATCTGTACTAAAAAACGTCGTACGAGACACGAGCAAAAACGAAAATCGTAACTCGTGTCGATTTAAAACACGACCGATAGGGAGTGTTTTAAAACATCGCCACTCGTTTCGAATTTCACGTTTTTCGCACTTGTGTCGTAATGTACTATTATAGTAAGATTCTCATTAGAAGGAGAACATACCTTACCTAGTATACCTAATTAAAATTAACGAGTAATTAGGCCCACAAAATCCAGAATCACGAAAACATAAATTTCGATTATCTGTCTCAGTGACTTTATAAGTAAATTGGAGTTAAGGCAAGCCCTCAGTGTGATTTATGAGGTGCCGTCGTGTGTTTGACGCAGACCTCCATCCCGCCCACCCCTCTTTACATATTGGTACCAGCAAGAGGAGTAAAAATTAAGTCTGTGTTAAACTCACGGCGCCAGCTTATGGTAAGCACACAGGACACACTTGAGCATAATACGCAAAAAGCTTTGACTGGGATGTAGATGCAAAGGTGTAAAATGAATGTATACTTTGCGCACCTGATACTTGGTGTAATGATGCACCGCGCCCTGCGCGTACAGCACGCAGCAGTGCTTGGACGGGCGCAGCGCCGCGGGCAGCACGCGGCCCTTGTGCGTGGTGCGCGCCACGAACGTGGGCTCGTCCGCCGCGCCGGCCACCACCGCGCCGCTCGGCACGGCGCCGCACGCGCTCACTACCCACACCGGCCCGCCTGCTTTCCAGAGAGACGAACATTCTGAAAGGAATTGCTTAGTAATTAAAATGTGCGAGGACCGTATCCTACCCAAGCATACTCGTAGGAAAGAGTTGGAAGTTGGCTAAATTCTTACGAAAACTGAACAGCACGCCGCGCGGCCCATGCCTCACAGCACTAGGCATGAATTTTAGAAGCAGGGAACTCCCTTGTAAAAACTTACAATACTTACCTAGTTTAATTAATTTAATTATATTTCATCACGAATCCCTTATATTTACTAAATGCGAAGCGATAAATAAGAACAAACTATTAATTCGTTGGAGGTTAAATGGATGTTTATTAATAACAGCACAAATCTTTAAATAAGCCTTTAGACAGACAATAAAATTGACTTAATTAGTTTACCTGGAATAAGCGCCATGAATTGGCTTTCCCAATTAAATTTGATGAGGTGCGTATTGTAGTTATTCCAATCTTCCACATACTCTTCCACTTTACTTTTGAAGTAATTCCATCGTCTGCGGGATAAGTGCCGTTTTTAAGCAATGCATTTTATTAAGAACAGAAGGAGAAAAGAACAACACTTCACTTACACATCATTAGTTTGCGAGTCCGTAGTAGGTGACGGAGGTCGTAATGAGTCGGTCTCCTTTACCTACATTATGAAACCCGCATTAAAAAAATATCATGGTCACAATTTTACACAAATCGACCTAGTTTGCTATGTGCTAATATGAGGAGTCCTCATTGAGGACCAGGCGCGGATCTAGAGTGGGGCGAGGCAATGGGGGCACTTGCCCCAATCCTAACATTGGACTTACGCATGCCACCTAACAGGTGCTGTTTTAAGTATAAAATACTTTCATATCATAGGACAATTCCCCTGTACGAAGTCCTGGATCCGCGCCTATTGAGGACACAATTATTTTATTATTGGAATACGAAAAAACTAGGCAAGTAGGTAGGAAGTTACAACTGTCCATAAATTATAAGCAAGGATCTTACAATTACTGATAGAAAGTGGGTCCATTTGTTAAACATATCTATAATTTGCAACATTTCTTTTTGACAATCTAGGTAAACTTTATTCTTGTCAGTTCCCCTGGTCGGTGAAACGATCTGGAATTATATAGATTATCATTTGAATGAGGAGGCAATTAGTTCGTTTGTGCACTACACTGACTTTTACCGTCCGGTAGTCCGGTTTTTTACGGTCCGATATGCCACGCTATTAAATGTATATAGTAGCTTGTGCACTATACGTAATTTTACTGTCCGACATTTTACTTTTCCCCATTCCGGACAGTATTTTTCCGATCCGAGATGACAGCTATGAAAAACGTGTTAATGCTTGTGCACTGCGTCCGGAATTGCACTGACTTATACCGTCCCCGATAGTCCGATTTTACAAGCCAATCATCCGTTTTTTTCATGCTACTATGCCGCACCTCCGAGTAAAAAGACGGACAAGTGCACAAGCCAATCATGCGTTTTTTTCATGCCATATCGGACCATCAAAACTCGGTCTGCCGGACAGTAAAATTCATTGTGGTGCACAATCGCCCTTACACGTTTAAATACTGTGACAATATTCTTCGATGAAACAATCTCAATAGAATGAAGATTACAGGAGATACACCTTTTTATCCTGATACCGGTGAGAGAGTCGCAGAATCAGCTGCCGGCTAAAAATATTATATTGCCGCCATTGTAGAGCCTCCGTAGCAATTTTTCTTCGAAAAGCGCTCCAAGACTCTTCAGATTTGTCTGTAATCAATATTATCCATTCGTTTTCTAATTATACAATATTTGCGGATAAAGGCCAAAAGCATCAGCTAAAAAGAAGACTACAATACACGACTGTCTTATCGCTAGATTGCTATAGATTCAGATTCAGATTAATTTATTTCTCAATCGTAATTAAATTACATAGTTTTCATTACAAAAGAATAACAAAAATATGACTACACATTGAGATCGTCAGAACACAAACAGGTATTTTTTACAGTATAACCTGATATAATTACGGTCGCAGCTACGATCTCATATCCTGCATTTTAACCGATGCAAATGACCCATCATTCCAAGCACAAGTTTGACGCGACCATATCACGAGTTCAAGATACATTTCACTGTTTAGTTATGTGTATTAAATAAACAGGATGGATTCCGTCTGCGAGAGACTTCCGTCATACTTGTGCTTGGGGTCGTGCAGGTTAGGCTCACCAATCACCATAATTTAATTTTGCTTATTTTATCTTTTAATAGTACCTGTGATAATTGGTACCTGTCAAATCACTTTGCTGAAACGATAGCGCGCGGTCCACAGTCTCCTGTATCCACTTACGCCAGGCTTGCACGTTCCAATTTAGGCTCACCATCATGGAATGCCAGTCCCCCATTTGATCGGTGGACACCACCGGAATGCCTGAAATGCAATTCAAGTACATAATTAGGTCATAGTTAGGTACATCATTTTTACTTTGCCTCAGGTTATAAATTGGCTGGGTTAACGCAAAAAAGAGACTTACGGCTTGAATATTCTGGAGGTACCGTGGCATTATTTTCCGTGTCTGAGAATGGTGGTGTAATTGACGGACTAGTTTCCACTCGTAACACGGCGGGCGATCGCCACGGGATACCCGCAGACGTCGGAGACTCCTTCGCCATGATATATGCAGCATTGTCGGTAGAAGGAGTGTAATAAGACACGGTTGACGAATTCGATTCCGAGGATGATTTCTTGTTTTGATTCGATCGTGGTAGGAAGCATGAGCTCGATAGTTGTATGGATTCAGATACGTGTCCATCGGAAGACGGTGACGAAGGATATCGATTCCACTCATCGAGTGATAAATGGCTCATGGTAGTTGAAGGTCGGATTGTGGTTTCCTGAGCGGAGGAGCGCTCGAGCTTGGTCGGGCCGTCGAGGTAGTGGCGCTGGCGGTTGTACTCGGTCGAATAAAGCATGTAGGAGGTCTGGCAGCCCTCGGTGGGGGTGGGCGCGGGGCAGGGCGAGTGGCAGCCGCAGCTCTCCTTGCGTGAGCACGGCCTAAAGTTATACTTATATTGAAAATTCCTGTAAAGTTGCTTGGCTAAATAAAATATTTGTCCTATTAGGTCAATCAGATTCAGGTTAACCTAGTTAGACATTTAATTGAAGGGGATAGAACGACATGGCACGAGCTTTTAAAGACTGTGTACTCCCACCGCACAAGAGTGTCAATACGACGACAACAACAGACATTGAACGCTTATTCATATTGCTCCCTAATTAGCAAAAATAAAAATAACATGGCAAGTTCTTCGATTCCTAATTCCTAAATATTTTATCATTAACCTTTACCAAGTTGCTGAATTTCATTTCTTGCGCTAGTTATAGTTTACAATATTAATTAACGGTTTCGTTATTTTACCCTGACATTGAAATAACAAAATCACACTGTTCTGGTACCTGACGACGATGTCGAGGCCCGGCGCGAAGGCGCGTTCTCCAGGCGGGCATATGATGCGCTCTCCTGGCGCGAGTTCTGCTAGTGCATCCACCTAAGACAATAGCAGGAAGACCTCATGGAAATGCGGAGATGACCTCGACCCACCAGATAATGTTATTAATCAATTTCATCACATTATTGCTACCACCGGGGACATCACATAAGTGTTCCTTTATTTTATGATAATTTCTCGATTTACTCACAGCGCACAGCGGCTGGTTGAATTATGAGTACAATAGTTTTGTGGGATATTATAAATTTTTTATTCAAATTGTGTCAAAATTCAATAAAATAAAATAAACAAATAAAGCCATAGAATATAGTGTTCCCTAGCATAAAACAAAAGAGAATAGATTGACAGATCAAACCCACATGTATGACATGTATTATAGTAGCAAAATAAGTTCTGAAACGTTTACATATTTATTCCGGTACCCACCACGAGTTGCCGCGAGCATGCGCAGCACGGGCGCGACATGCGTTTGATGATGTCGTTGCACCACAACTCGCATTGTACGAACACGCTCTTCATGCACTTGCATACTTGAATTACATCTGAAAACCGAACAAGCAGTTTGATCGTCACCTTACTTGCGTGCTTATAGAGCTTTTACTTTCTAAGGAAAATGTTACTCGTCCAACAGGTTACTTAAAATACCTGCCACTTGCGCGATACTTACGTGGTTGTAAGAGATGCACAGCCAGATATCGAGTAGCATCGGTAATTACACCTGCAATTTTACAAAAAACGTGAAATTAACAATATGTCGGCCTTCTACCGTGACGCTTGAAATCAGTCTTCACAGTCACTTAGGGCTTGTCCATTAATCACGTCATACTTGGTTGGGGGAAGGGGGGGCAAAGAAAAATCACCAATTATCACCATAGGGGAGAGGGGGTCATCGGACAAATCTCGTGTAATTTTTTGTTACTCTCGAATCTGCTGAACAACATTATAGCCAGTAAAAATAAATCTTTACATTTTTATATAACACTTAATTTTATAATACTAAATCTTAAAACTTCGCGAACATTTACCTCATTTGCCAAAAACATACGTAAATTCAAGTGTTATTAAAAGGACTACTTAAGTCGGCAAAAAATTACACCTCATGTTGGCTAAGGGGGTCCAGAAAATATCAACAAATATCACCATGGAGGGTGGGGGGGTCTAAAACAGGCCAAAATCGTATGACGTAATTAATGGACAAGCCCTTAACAACACAACGCCCACGCATGAACTGATATATCAGTTCATTATTTACCCATAACATACATAGTCTACTGCTGCTGGATACTTGATTAAGATTTTTACAATTAAAGGTCTCCGCAGGCGGCGAAACGGTGAGCATACGGGTTCTATTTACATTTTTGTATTGTATTTACAATTTTTATCCAAAACTCTCCAAATTTTTCACTTTTGATAGTGAGTAATAATTTTCTTATGACGAGACAACGCGAACAATATAATCAGCATCGCTATTTTCTGAAAAAAAACTTACTTAGTTGATTGATGACCCACAAACCGAAGATTTTCACCGAGATCGAAAAATATTACTTCGTTTCTTACAAACAAAATAATTAAAAGCAATATCAATTTTGAAACAGTCATATAACTTAACGAATTTATCCAGATAAATTGCAAAATTTGTTTCTTTTTTACATGGTAAGAACCATGCTTTTGATGTGGCTTTCTAAAATAAGTTTTATTGGTTTTAGATTTTTATTACAATATGTACACAAAATCGATATTTTTTTTCGAAAAACCTATGCTCTTTAGCAGCTGCTTCATTGTTATTTAAAATTAATTATTGCTTCAAAACTAAAGTCAAAGTCAAAGTCAAAGTCAAATAATTCTTTATTCAAATTGGAATAGGAACAAACTCTTTTGAATCGTCTAGATATGAAAACTACTTCCGGTTCGAACCCTACACCGCTGACCCAAGAAGAACCGGTAAGAAACTTGGCGGGAATTATTTTTTCAACCAATGATGGTACATCTTACAACTAACATGCATTAAAAAAAAAACATAAAATTGATTTTAAACAAATTGAAATATAATAATAATAACAAGGGATGTAAAGTCTCTAAAAATCACAACATTTATAAGTAATAATTTATAGAGAAGTAAGGTTTCTCTCCGAATAGGTATATAATAATAATATTATATAATGCACGTTTGGAGATGTACAAGGTCTCCAAGCGTAAATTATCGTAATTGAATGTCATGACTTTAACAAACTAATAATTAAATCCTAAATTACTCCCACGGTGTTTTATCATTCATGTAGTCTTGTGTACTATAATAAGCTTTAGATATAAGTTTACTCTTTACAAAATTCTTAAATTTGTTGACTGAAAATTCAGTAACATTTACTGGAAGTTTATTATTGGACTATTAGAAGATGTAAAAATAATCAAACAAAACCAGTACTAGACGGAGTCACGTTGACAATCATGACAAGAACATATTATTATGTACTCTCATAATATAGACAATATATTTACCAATTCCAAGAAGTTTTAGTTTAATATCATACATAGATTACACTTATCAGTGTCTAGGTTACCTAGACAATGATAAGTGTAATAATATTAATGATAAATAAACACATTCCGCCATATAAATGTATAAGTAGCATAACTGACGATTCAAAAAGCCTACTCAATAAATAATTTTTGACTTTGACTTGACTCAGTAACAACTCTAGTAGGTACTTCAATGGATTTCGATCGCAGTTTACGATGTCTGCTCAGAAAAATAGGTGTAGAAATAAACTCCTAGAAAAATACTAGCACAGCGATAGTAGTCTAAAGGGCGCGAAAACAATTTGCAACTGATAAAACTGTGACAATGGAACGATAACGACGGATATGAATCGCTCATACTACGGGGATGATACGTAGTTGCGACGCGGATGATACGTGGTTGCGACGCGGATGCAACGGTCACTAAACGGGCTTATCACGGACATGAAACGATGTACACACGTTATAGTGGGCATAGTAGTCCGTGTCGTCTCACATTCCGTGTCTGATACGTTCATGCTACGGTCATGGTATGCTACGGTCTAGTGGGCAGAGACCTTAAAACCTTTACCTACTTAGTTACCTACCTTTTACCTACCTTATGTTTTATCAGGTACTCTTGATTAATATTGACTATTACATAGCTACGATGATTAGACATGTAGTGATTTTCTCACCATCCATGAGTTCTTTCTGGTTATCGGGTACTAATCCTTCCATCAGGGACATAATCTTGATTTGAACTTTACGCTCCACTACGGGATCTGCACCGGTCACAGTCAGTTGATCGGTATTCTTTCCCGATAATCTGAAATAGAATGCCAAATGTTCATTGTTGTTAAGCATACGGCTATGAACAGGTATTAAGTCAGGGTCGCGTTTTATAAAGTTACAATTTACAATTTCGCTGTTTGCCTCTCTAACGCACGCACTTATTGGCTAGAAAGAGAGGCAAACAGCGAAATTGTAAATTGTAACTTTATAAAACGCGACCCTGGGTCGCGTTTTACATTCATACATTGCAGATGTTACATTCTATGATATGTGGATATCCCCACAAAAACGTTACCGCAGAACAAGCCCGAAACAAATCTTGCAAGCCGGAAAGTGAGAAGACCTAAGAATACGAGACGCCGATGTCTTCCGATGTTGGAAATCTTAATAATCGAAGGAAATTCATATAAGCTTAATTACTAAAACTGAACATCACAATTCTCAGGATATTTATTTATATGGGAAAAGTTAGAAACTTGCATGCGAGCTCCGTCTTTGTTGGATTGGCGGATGGAGCCGTGCCGCAACAGGAGACCCTCGGGCGCGGAGGCCAGCCGGTCTACCAATTGTTTCAACAGAGCCGTCCTTTGTCCTGCCGGGTTATAAAACGTTTTGTTACTAAGCACCTTTACCCAAAAGACCAATTTGTATTTTAAGAAATGAAAAATTGAAAATTTTACCTTGAAGCACAATGTAAGATACTAATAATTTCGTCTGTTTTCGTATGACAGCTGAAAAGACAAAAAAAAATTAGCTAATCCTGAATAAAATTAGAAATAATTTCAATATAGTAAAATGTTAAGAAATTGCCAATATATGATCACATAATTTTTGAACGAGCTCTTAACCCCTTTTCACAGAAATTAAATTATTTTGAGCACCAAACTTGCAATGTGAACCAAAGAAAAACTACAGGGGGGTTACCAAGGCGTACTAATGCGGTTCAGTTTAGGTCGAGAGAAAGGGACAAGGCTAATACGAGTCGTATATCACTGTACCTATCCCTGAACCTAAACTGAATCGCAGTAGGACGTCGTAGTAACCCCCCAGGCCGTAACAACTACATACCGTCTAAATCTGCTTTAGTGTATCCTCTTTCCGGAACGTTATTCATTATATTAGTTAGTTTACTTGATATGCTGGTTTCCAAAGCAGGGTTAGAAAGATTGATCTGATCATCACACGATGTCAGTAATCGAAGGCTGAAATAGGGGCAATGCATTCTCAACGTCAATTAAGAGAAAGCGGAATAGAACGCTCAGGACGACTTCGACACTTTCATAAACTTGACTCTTTCCTATCTTGTCATTTTTTCAACTAGCCATTTTCTTACCTGGTCCCTTTCCCAAACTGGTCTCTTTCCTAACTCGTCACTTTTTAATTTGCCATTTTCTTACCTGGTCCCTTTCCCAAACTGGTCTCTTTCCTAACTCGTCACTTTGTAATTTGCCATTTTCTTATCTGGTCTCATTCCCAAATTTGTCGCTTTCCTAGCTCGTGTCATTTATAACTTGGCTATTTTAGTCCTACACTACAACGAGCGATCTTTTCGCACGCCGCTAACAAAGTTTCCGTAAACAAAAGCTCTATGATTGAACTCTGGCCAACCGGCTTGTCAGTAGAAAACACAGAACTAAGATGACAACGATTAAAAGCATAACCAAAAACGAAACGCAAGTGTGTGCGTAAATTTGTCAATGTGTGGTCAGGAATAAGGTTGCCTATTACAACAGAGCCATTATCTATCGATGTTTGACTGTTTTGTCGACAAGATGGTATTTTTTATCTTCGTTTTTTTGCTATAAGTTTTATAGTACAATGTGAATTGAAGGTGTCGAATGACAAATTGCAAACGTGTCTGAACTTAGCATCTGGCGTATCCCTTAAATTTAAAGGAAATAATAAAAATCGTATAGTATTAAAAAAATCTCACAAAACATAATAAGGTCCTTCAAGTTTGTTAAATACACATTCGTACTTAAAATCTGGGAATATGACGGCATTGTAATTGTAATAGACTGATTAGGTATGTTTATCGAACGAATGTCGATATTGGTAGTTCAACGTTTAGTCAAGCTCTAGCGTAGCGTGACCATTTATATTTTTACACAAAATATCCTTTAATATTAACTGTTGTGATAAATTATTAGCGCACAGTGATAGGACAACTAACAATTAATGCTAGAAAGTGATAACTTACACGATTTATGCTACTAAATCATCAAAATATCGTTTGAAAACAATCAACCGGCAAATCAGGTTTACCTGTGAAACAAGTGTTTGCAGTCATTTCTTCGGTGGGTAACAGGGCAATCCTTTACACTACACGATACCACATCGGTTTATTTATTTGTCTAAATTGACTTCTTACTAGAATTAAATATAAAATCACTTTTAAATAACAGTCTCCGTCGAGAAGGCTGATACGGCCGATATGTCACTTCGGAAGTTGGTACGCTTTTGGGATTGTTTTTTATCTCTTTTGCACTCGTGTAAAAGTCATATGACTGGTGGCTTCCCTTTCACACGCTTCCTTTCTCTATTAAGCGCTAGCGCGGATTCTAACTTTATGGTAGAAAATGGCGGCAAAATTAAAAAAAGTAGGAGCGTAGTTTCCTTCTTCCATACACATTATCGCGCCTTTTTCTACTGACAAGCTGGTTGGCCAGAGTACAGTCAACATTCATATGCTTACTTTATACGGTTGACTTTCTTACAGGTTTTCCTGTATCCTTCAGGTTATTACATTTTAGTCCCATTACTTTCGGAGATAAGGAGGGGGGGGGGGATGTACAAATTTATTACTATTTTATTTTAGACAGGCTGCTAAAGCTGGTACTTCTAAATCATAGTTCACATAACACGATTTCACTGTTTGGATAGTTTATCAAGTCTATTTTTGAACTGATTAACACTGGTAGAGTTCACAACTTCAGAGGGTAATTTGTTTGTTGTGTTTGAGGGTTATTTCGTTTATTTTCATAAATAACTTTAAAACTATTTACTTTAAAAATATAAAAAAGTATATATTTGAAATAGTCTCAACTAGCTCTTACATTTATTTGATATATGACATGATACAAAATTACAAAATTTTTATTTTTAATTCTCAAGTTTACCCCCCAAAATTGACCCCCAATGTTTAAAATTTATTTATTCACGTTACACGCCTGTTTTAGGGTCACTGCCTTACATATGTGTACCAAATTTCATTTCAATCGGTCCAGCAGTTTTGGAGAAAATTGGCTTTGACAGACGGACAGACAGACAGACGAGTGATCCTATAAGGATAAGGGTTCCATGTTTTATGCTTTTGAGGCTTGGAACCCTAAAAACGTCGTTGAAAGCATGTATGGAAGTTTTATTGCATACTCGTCCAGTGTCTTCCATTCGCCTACGGCTCATGAAATGACATGACACGTCAGGACTCGTGTATAACAACTAAGACTCTGAAATGGAATTCGAGATCAAAAATGTAAACAATCTATGACAATGACATGACATTATAAAGTCAATGTTAAAGTGACATTCCAGGGGTATTTTTATACCCCTGGAATGTCACGTTTTATTTTATATCGAATGTATTTTTTAACACCTTCCTAAATTAACGTCGCATTTTGAGGTTGGTTTTTTTATTTTTTTTATTTATTTCCACACTTACAACTTTTCTTACAGGTAATAAACCTAAGACAATGTTTTATGTGTAGGTAGGTGTATACACGCGAAAGTCAAAGTATGTTCAATGCACAAGTATCACAATCGTTAACGTATTTTTGGACATGACTATAAAAAAGATACGGCTGAGTGTCCACGGTTCCTGATTACAAAAATAAATAAAATAATACCTAGAAAATTTGTTAGAATGATGCAAATAATCAACATAATCAATGTTTGAAAACTAATGTAATCTTTAGGATTGTTGGGGAACGAATTCTAGTCTTCATCTATAGTTACAAACGAGTCCATTTCGATTAAACAATGAAAACAATTGATTTGGAGTTAAAAATACTAAAATCTGTATTAATGTAATTTGTATTGCTAAATTTTAATGAATTCATAAAACAGTCATTTGGAGCACCATCTCGTTTTGATTTTCTAAGTATATAGTTATATATGCGACCCCTCTTTAATGGTTCTTAGTGTAGTTACCATATTCAATTACGAATGAACTAGTTATTGTTATAACTTCGAACCAAATGTTTAAGATTTCTTGTCATTGCCAGTAGTATAAATTAAACACCTTACATTTTATTTAAACTAGAGAAATATATCATTAAAAAAATAATGTTTTATATTTAAGAAAAAATCGCATTATTCATAAATATTTCAATGATTTTATCACCCACCTCTCGCGATATTTTTTTGTAGAGGTATCCCATTTGTTTACATTTTTGATCTCCAATTCGATTTTAGATCTTAGTTAATTCAAATTTCCGAAAAAAAAACAACCTCAGTTTTAACGAAACAAGGTATTGACCTGATTTTCATAAGACCTAGACTAGACAGTTCTTTCCGTGAACTCTTCAGATAAAGTTAGAAAATGGCGAGTTAAAAAAGAGACGAGTTAGGAAAGTGTTCATTTTTGGAAATGGCGTATCGTCCGTCTAGACAAAAAAGTGACGAGTTAGGAAAGAGACCAGTTTGGGAAAGGGACCAGGTAAGAAAATGGCAAGTTGAAAAAATGACAAGATAGGAAAGAGTCAAGTTTAGGAAAGTGTCGAAGTCGTCCTGAGCGGAATAGAATAATATACATATCCGAGAATTGGCACGTTTCTACGTTTCAATAATCACGATAGACAACGTGATCGAGCAAAAGGTATATAATTATATACATAAATATTGTTTTAATTATAGGTACAAAGCGATAGGATTTCTCAAAAAATATATGGGGTATTCAAACTGGGATGGACTTTATGAAATTTGTGATACTTACTATTGCGCAGAATCTTTGTAAGTTTTGGGTATTTCGCCCTCAATGAGCAAGGCGCTTCCTTGCGTGTCCATTTCTTTTAGCAGCGCCACATATGCCTCAATAGTGGGGTCTAAATTATTGGGGTATAAAAAATAATTCGTTATAATACCTGTACGAGTATATCATAAAAATGAATTCGAAACCTAACTATTCTACTACAGTAATAATACTTAGCGCGGGTCTAATTGCATTTCTTGAGTCCGAATTCAGATTGTATTTTGCATGTAAGTTGATTTTCAATGTGAATACAAATCATGTTTTAGGATTATTTGAATAAGGTCATGCGGGACAAATACAAATCTGAGGTCATGCAACTAATTGAAATTTCTCTTACTTAATCTATTTCTAAGATTTTTTGGAAGATAGAACATTGTTTGTTATTACAAGGACAGCACAGCAATAGGGATCTTTTCACAAAACCCATTAAACTAGATTAACAAAATTTTCTATTAGTTGTATTTTCCTCACAGTTGCATTTAGCCCGCAAGACCTTATACAAAATATAGAAAAAAAATCCAACAAATTTACCTGGAGTAGTCACAATACTGGCCAAAAAGTGAGCAGTATTTCTTATATGAACTGAAAAAGAAAATAATTGTTAAAAGTTTCCTAATAGTAACTGTAAAGATTCATAATTTTCTAAATTATACGTACATACTTTCAATAGGCAACTCCTAAATTGAATCTAACTTGTACAATTCATTATCGTATAGAGACAATACATTTATTTACGTACATCTTGATAAAATAAATACAGTATCAACAACCTTTCATGGTTCCTATTAATTTGCGAGGCATAGCGCGACATCGGATAGTTTCTTCCAATTTTTTATATAGATGAGAAATAATTCGAGAAGGTTCCACATCGGGCGCTGCTGGGATAGCACCTTGCATTGTCTTCAACCTGATGGTGATGACGGCAAAAATCATAATTACGGGAGAATTTCGGCTAAACATAAACGAAATCTTATTCGTATTTACATAATTCTATACCAATAAAAACGTCCACAAAACAGTATTAATGTGACTACTGCAGTTACAAAATAAGCATATTTAATAATAAATATAGTCCCCTTAATCTAAAATTAACCGCTAAATAATTAAATGTAAATCCTTGGTTTGAACACAATTAACGCTTCAAGTACCATTGTTATTCGAATTTAATGTAAAATTTGAATATAATATTAGTCAATTTCTGAATAGACTGAAAGTTGACGCCTTATTCGCATCAGGCATTGCAATACAGCGAGAAAATGCCACCAGCATCGGTACAATGTCACTAGGGCCAATTTGAGATGTACCCTAGGTTAGTTCAATTTAATCGATGTATGTACAATCGACGACACAGCTGTGGATACAGACAAAGTGCCAGAAATATGTATACACACCTTTATGTCTAGGCAATAAAGTTCTGTTTACATATTTTTGGCATTTTGCCTGTGTTCACAGGTGTGTTGTTGATTGTACAAGCATATAAATTGTACAGATTTGGAAATAAAAAATATTAACCTGTAAAAACTTATTTGCCACTGGTACAAAAATTCAAATAACGTAAGTATATGAAACGGGACGATTCTAGACAAATTTCCCTAAGTTGTTACTATTTAACACTTTCATTGCGGACGAGTGCTACGCGCTACGCTCGTAGCCGATCCCGTGATTTTTCCGCTTTGTAGCGAAAATTTACCTCCCACATAGAACTCCCCTTGGGAGTTCCCTGCGCTCAAAGTGTTAAGTATGTAAGTATTCAGTCAGGCTAACCTCTGGGCGGCAAAGAAGTTACTCTCAGTTGTGCCTCTCTTGTCAATCAATGTATTGTTTCCATGTTTTTGCATTTCGTATATCAGCCCATCCTTTACAAGAGCCTTGTAATCTAAAAATATGTTATTGTTTTAACGATTTCATTATGCAGAAAAATATACAGAGTGATATTATTAATGACATACTTTCGGCAACAAAGAATTCAGCAAGACCGTGAGAAGCTTCGATGATGACATCTGTAAAGACGAACAAGAATATCAAACAGATGCAACTGGTTCAACTGCTGTGTGAGATTCAAAGCCAAAGGAAGAGGAACAAATTCCATGGAATGTATGTTCCTCTTTGGTGCTTTAAAACGGAGAGAAAAAAAGGTTAATTAGTTTACTACTTATCTACAAAATAAAAAATAAAAACCGATTTTCGTTAATAAAATTCAGTTTTTTAATAATGCCGAGTTCTTTTTCCCATTACAACTCACAGAAAACGCCGTGCCATACTTTTTTATGCTGTAATCCACATTTGAGCCAATCAACTTATAGACCGGAACTATTTTGTCAGGTAACGCAGGTGACATTATGTATATCAAGAGTGTTTATGAATTTATAACTTGAACATGCTTTATGCGCGCCTCAAGCAAGTTCACACTGTCACATTTAGATTCTAATACATTTTCGTTAAATATGCTATTAAATATTTTAAATATGCGGGTGTATATTTTAGGTATTTTATATCGTCGGCTGACAACCAAAACTCACTATAAAAACTGTCACTACTCTTCGCAACCTCTTATCTCAGTATTGAATCAGAACTTAGATACGACCTCTATTTCAAGTAGGTATTTGTTACTTAGTCAGTTTTGGTTGTCAACCGGCGATATACATTTGTAAGTTCATCAAAAGTAACGCAGGAGACAGAAAAAATGTGTAAAAGTTGATGGGCCCATTTACCTGTAATTTGGTTATTCTGTTATGTTATATGGCAATATTTTTTACACTTTGGATCAAGATTTAGTAAATGAAGCTAGTTTTACCTTGCATTGTGTCTCGCAACTGGTCCGGGGTGACGCTGCTGACAAGCGAGTCGAGTTTGCGCTCGAACTTGTTGGCTAAGCGCGACGTGTCGCCAGATTCCTTCACGGATTGGTGAATTGTAGACGGATTCTTCAACCTTTTAATTGTATAAAAGGTTAATTAGGCATACAATTTAGTTAATTTTTGCACTATTATTTTTATGGGATACACTTTATAAAGTCCCCGTGACAACCAGAGTTTTTCGCAGTTGATTTTTTCTATGGTAAGCACATCTGTTACGACATTGTGGGATTACTTTATAAAGTACTTTATTTTTCATATTTTTTTAATCCACTGATCAGAAATTAGAGAGGGACACATTTTTTTTTGTATTATAACTAACGCGACACCGAAACATATTTAAATATTTAACGAAACAGGTTACTCGCGTAATTTAACGGTGTGGTCGGGGGTACCCCTTGATGAGGATCCTCTTAATGGACCGAAACATGTCAAGGAAAGTTATCGACTTAAATTATGTTACCCGTTTCGATAAAATATTAAAAATCTTTTAATGTTTAATTTAAGGTGCGGTAAAGTTTTAGTAGAACTAAATCATCTACATCAAGAGTAATAAAAATTAGTGTTGGTTTTATCAAAAGTTAAATAAAAATTTAAGTAATATGAAAGAAACCAATAGATCATTTAGATTACAAGTATAACTGTGACAAATTGAGCAAGTGGTAACTTTTTCAATCTACGAAAACATCATGAGACAGGGGCACCGCCTAGTATGGGGGTTAGTAGTAATGTAACGTTTCTTAACACTTTCATTGCGGACGAGTGCTACGCGCTACGCTCGTAGCTGATTCCGTGATTTTTCCGCTTTGTAGCGAAAATGGACCTCCCACAATGGAGCTCCCCACGGGAGTTCCCCGCGCTCAATGTGTTAACCTTTTTTGGAAGTAAAATATTTGTAATTTTAATTTATTATCTATATTTGTATTTCTTAAAAACACGGTATTGTAAGAAATCTTGTATTAAAAAATCACTAAACGAACCCAAGAAAAACGTTGAAGTGCTATCTTAAATTTTTAACCGTTGTATGGCTATTATTATCAAACCGGAATCAGAAAGGGATTGAGAAGTACTGTTGACACAACAAATGACACTTAATTTACCTAGAAAAGAATTGTTTATAGAAGTAGTGAGTAATTAATTAATCTATGGTCTGTAAGTCTCGGTACTTAAACTAGGAATATATGAATATAACTATGAATTTATCCTAGATTGACGTATACACTGTTGTGTCAACAGTACTTTCGAATCCCATTCTAATCGCGGTTTGATAATATACAGGGCGTCCCAAAGTAATGGGACATGAAGGGAAAGTACCTTAAATATCGTAGATGGGATATTTTGCTGAAAGAAGACTTTACGTTATTTTTAAAAATGAGTAATTCTGCATTAAAAGTTTTTCAAAAAATTACTTGCTTCACCCGGAAATCGAACCAACTACAATTTTTTTTCGAATTTTGAACCAAACTTTTTTGGTTATTCTTTTAGTTTTAGATACTATGTTTCTTAAGGAAAATTGTTATTTTTTATCCATTCTTTCGAATGACATCATAAAACTACGAAAAAAAAATTTTGTGTTTTAAAGTAGGTTCGATGCCTAGAAAAAGCAATTTTTTTTTAGGATTTTTTTAAATGCAGTATTATTTAATTTTTAAAATAAAATAAAGTCTACTTTCAGAAAAATATCCTATCTACGATATTTAAGGTACTTCCCCTTCATGTCCCATAACTTTGGGACACCCTGTATACTCGTAGCTAATGCTTGTGCCATCTTGCCAAGCAAGGAATTTCATGTAACTATCCCCCTGACTGCCGCATCCGCATGCGGCGACGGTGAATGAGAGAGATAGTGCTATATATTTATTTTACATTTGCATATAGGTACATATAAAGCCACAATGACCGGTCATTGTGGCAATCTTTGGAGGAGGCCTATGTTCAGCAGTGGACATCTTTCCGCTGATATGATGATGATGATCGTACACCATCACATCTACGTTATAACTTATGGCGAAAGATAGTACAATTCTCCAGGAAGTTTGAATGTTTTTAACTTTTCATACAAATATTTTGGGACATATTGGGAAATGTGGTGCATCTAGCTCAATCATTGACTCTACCAGCCTACCAATTTTAATCAATATCGAAGACTGTTGCAAATGTACAAACTTTTTGAGAATTGCTCTCCAAATTAATAGCGGTGAAATAGTACATTTCCTAACTAGTGCGGGAAAACTTTTTTTCGGCGAGGGTGAAAGTTGGAGCCCGAGTGAAACAGGGCGACAATAACCCGAGTTAAAAAAAGTTTTTGCACGTGTATGGGACGATTTTTTTCATAACAAGTGCGTCAAAAAGAGAAATAGCCGCGCGCGAAGCGTGCGCAAAGTTAGTTTTTGCGCACTAGTTAGGAAAAGATATTTAAAGTTTAAGGTTTCTCACCAGTCCGAAGCCGCCTTATGCGAGAGTTCAGAGTGCGAGTGCTTGTAGAATGTCTCGGCGCCCTTGGCCTGCAGCTGCCTGTGCAGAATCTCCAGCGCAGCCTGTCGCTCGGCTTCGTCGTCTATTCGAACATACAATCAATATTAGGTTCTCCCACAAATCGTCACTTAACTTACTCGAACTCTGATCTACAGCCATCAATTCCTGATTTCAATTTTTTTCAATCTGAATAATAATATGTGTATTTTTTTTATCAATAAATGGAGCTTGGATGGTTGGAATAGGGCTCGCTATCACGCAAAAAAGGCACAATGGTTGTCGAGTTGCGGAAAAAGCCCAGTAAAACTAAAACTAACTAGCTAACTTCATCAATAAATGAGTCAAAATGATCAGTTTGTAAATATTTATGCTATAAAGCTGTGAGTCGTAATGATTTAAAATTGATCGCGAACTTGTTGACAAAAAGCTTATGACCCATGGTTACCCATGATTTGAATGTACCAACCTAATATTTTATTTTATTCGTGTAAATTATTTCTTTTATGAACCTGATTTCTGTTAATCTAACTTATTAATGCTCAGAAGTAAAAACATTTTTGATCTACTTATCTCAATAAGTTAAAATGTAACATTTCCTTTAAGAAATAAAGTAATCTTTAACCCGACTTTAAGGGTGACCCAGAAGAACGTAACCATAGCAACGAGTGACAAGAAAATAGTTATTAACCCATGTGCATCCCTACAACGTCAAATAATTACGGTTTTCGCTTTACTTACCGGTATCACCGGCACTCCTTTTCTTGGCCCTGTAAACAACAAGAATGTTTATTTATTTTATTTTTATTATTTTAGGGATAACAAACAGCCATACAAAATATGTTACAGCTTGGGTATTAAAACTAATAAAATTACTAAATGTATCGCTTACTACATTATCCACGAATTACTATACCAAAATGTGGTCGGATCTATACCAAAGTGAACAGTTATACATGTGACAAAGTTTAGATCAGTGACATTAGGAAAAAACAAAAAAAACACAAGAACAGCGAAAATCATAAAAAATAAACAAAAGAACAGTGAATTTAGTGGAATACAAATCATGCAGTTAATTTAAGGTTTTTAGCGTAAGTACATGTTAAGGTACAGTCGAAGTAAAATTATTAGCCTTACTGTGCAGATCTAAAAATAAAAAAAAAGTGTTCTATTTACTCCTTAGACGACTCATTTTCAACATGTAGGTGTATTTCAACACATACAAGTAACTTACATACAGCTTTGATATAATTGCGTAACCGAATGCAAAACCGAAAGTAGGTGATAGTCTAGGCCATTTAGAGCATTTTCAGCTACATACCTATACGTATAGTCTGGAATTTTGAACTTTACATCGAGAAATCAGCAAAATTAAATTTAAAAAAAATTATAAAATTTGTCTAAGTCATGCATTGCTAAAAATGCTCTAAATGGCCTAGACTATGGGCGTTTGTGCACTACACTGACATTTACCGTCCGGTAGTCCGGATTTTTACGGTCCGATATGCCACGCCATTAAATGTATATAGTAGCTTGTGCACTATACGTAATTTTACCGTCCGACATTTTACTTTTCCCCATTCCGGACAGTATTTTTCCGATCCGAGATGACAGCTAAGAAAAACGTGTTAATGCTTGTGCACTGCGTCCGGAATTGCACTGACTTTTATGATTGTCGACTGACTTTTTCATGCTACTATGCCGCGCCTCCGAGTAAAAAGACGGACAAGTGCACAAGCCAATCATCCGTTTTTTTCATGCTACTATGCCGCACCTCCGACTCCTCCGAGTAAAAAGACGGACAAGTGCACAAGCCAATCATGCATTTTTTTCATGCCATATCGGACCATGAAAACTCGGTCTGCCGGACAGTAAAATTCATTGTGGTGCACAATCGCCCTATTACCTACTTTCGGCTTTGCATCCGGTTACCAAAAACTCTGTAAAATATTGGGTTAACGAAGAGGAGAATGTATTTACCGTCTTTCAGCCACTGCATGCAGCACCTGCAATGTTATAGAGCATCACCGGGGAAAAATGTTCCAAATTATTACCGGGGCACGATAAAGTAGAAATTAAGATCGGATTTACTGATTTTATATCAAATCGATATCGACCGGTGAAAAAGTTAAGTACTTTAGTAATTATTCCTATAAACTCCACTCAGAGCGTTCAGAGACCGTAGGCAATGCCCATCTTATTAGGATGGTCAATTACACGATAACAAATGTGAAGACTTACCTACTTAGGTACAACTTATCTACATCAAATTACTCTCTTGTCGAAAACGTTTAGTTCTTATTATGACTATTTTTATGTTTATTTTGTTAGCGCATACCCAATTAATTAATGATTTATTCATAACCTGGGTACGCGCTTTTGAACTCAATAGGACTTATACTTACGCCGGCGTCGGGCTTCTTCTTCGGCTCTGAAACATGTTTTTAATCAGTAATTGTCTGATCTCTGGTAGGTGATCAGACAAATGTGCGTTATTGATCACAATAATATGGACACGACTACGAAAATGAATTGTTGTGTAAATGTAATTACTGTAGGTACCTTTAACTTATCATTTTATCTGTGGCTGTCAAAAATGTATTTAAAAACAATAGTACATTGTGCATCAAGGGAGGTAAGTACGGAATCACTAACGAGAGTGTTAGAAGCCGGACGCCGTAGGCGGAGGGCTTTTAATGACTCGAGTTAGTATTCCGCTTACCAACAGTGATGCATATAATGTTTTTCATCACACTTGCCGACAAAAATATAAGTTTTAAGACAAAATATTATCAAATGACGTACTGACATTTCTATTACTCCCTAGGGAATTTCATTTTTCTATTACTCCCGCTACGCATGCAAGCAATGGCGCGCTTAGACAGCAAGTGTGATGAAAATTTATTTTCAACGGCAACAGAATACTTCACCACAGATGAGAGGATGTTTAAACAAAAGTAAAGAGTATTAACACGTTTATTTGTCAGATCGGGACAAACTTGTTAAACTAATCCACTAATAATTTTCGTATTACTTAATAATAATAATTTTAGGCAATTTAGTAGGCTAATTATTCGAGGGCCTAATTTTTATTGTCCGAGGGCTAAAAATGCTAAAATCACACGTGAACTCGTTTGTTTAAGGGTCGATTTTTTTATACGGTGGTCACACTTGTTTGATTTTAATAATTAGTAAAAAAAACATACCTTAATCTGTCGTGACCGTTCCCCATTTCTGTAACTACATTTATTAAGAATTTTTCTGTAGTGGACTCCGAACGTGAACGTTAACCCCGCGATAGAAAAAATAAGGTAGCATTACTCTTATACCTAGTCCTTATTGTTAAATTATCGTTTTTTTTTGATAACGTATTGACTGAAATCATGTTAACCCTTAGCTGCACGACCGAAATGACACATGTCGAAATGAGTAATCAAATGAAACTCTCAAACTGACCAAGAGTTTGGCATCTATTGTTTACATAAGTAATTTCAGAAATAAAATGTGTGATACCATATGCACCTAAGGGTTAATATCTAAATTACTATGTTACATACGCCCTCCTGTGTGTTAGCCGTGTTTTACGTACCGGTCATCTGAAACACATAAAATTGGGATACATTAGGGAAAAATGACATGACATAGGAGGGTATTTCTCAGAGCGTAAACGGACATCTCATTCATCTGGTCACTTTTTTTGGAGGTGGCTGCATCATTTGCGGTTGGTTTTGGTTGTTTTATAGAGAAACGGGTGCTGTATCTGACGACCGAAAATGGTACCAGTTTGTCCATTTTTTACGCGCGCGACGCTGGAAAGTAGCTCTACTATGAGATTATCGCTGTGATTCGATAGGTAATTTACTGTCTATCCATAACGCTCGCAAGGCATTAGTACGAGATAGATGGATATAAAGTTAAAAGGTCAATTCCAAACGGTACCATAAGTTGACTGTTGCGACGCCGAATCGCAATGAGATGATTGATATTCTTGGTGATCACGGCCCATAATTATTTCAATTAACTTTCATCACTAGCACGGGCATGAGGGTTTATGTAAAACTTTAAATATGTTCAATTGAATGCTTACGGGCAATTTTCCATTTTTCTATTTCTGATGCATCCAACCCACCTGCAATAGAGACATTTATCATTATCAATCGCGCGATGGCGCGAAGAAGGCTTATGAAGTTATGATGGTACCGCGTCTAATCATTTGTTGTCGTTGTCGTCACGTTCTAACAAGTATGCAAAGTCAAAGTCAAAGTCAAAATATTCTTTATTCAATTAGGCCCAGCAACGAGCGCTTTTGAATCGTTAAACTAAATAGCGAATGAGAGAAAAAAAAACTACCTCCGGTTCTAACCCTACACCACTGCCTGAGAAGAATCCGGCAAGAAACTCAGCGGGACTTTCTTTTTTCAAATAATAGTTTTATAACATCTTACGGCTAACATGCATTAATTAAAGCGAAACATAAATTTGATTTAATATAAATACAGATGTAGTACATTAAATAGAGATGAAGTCTCTAATAGTCAGAACAATTATATAAATTTAATGAATTTTGAGAAATGTATAGATGTAAAGATATATGTAAAAGGGCATACAATTGTTTTTAGTTAAACGTTAAAATTAGCATTATTATACTGCTAGAGATGTAAAGGTCTCTAGTTGTCAGAGTAAAAAGAAAACAAACGGATACATTTCACTAAATGTTTCAGAGATGTATAAGGTCTCCATGCGTCATAATATTAAATAATCATAAATAAACAAACATGTAGCGAATTCAATTTCTCATATCAAGAACAGCAGGAAAATTGTTTGAATTTAAGCCATGAGTGAGCTTGATTAGACCGGTCTCCGCAAACAGCACCCGTTCACGAGTATGACGCGTATCTCAGCCATCGCCTCCCTCAACCTTCTTTCGGGAAAGTGGCGACCCGATCAACGACGCCACCGTAAGCAGAGACCTTAAAGTGAGCATGACTGTGCAAGCTATCAGGCAGACAATATAATTTAAATACTATGAATGCTGACCATATTTAGTTTTATGAGAATTTATATTCGTACTTGCCCGTTACATATATGACAACTATCACAAGAAAATAAAAAATAGAAATAGAAATAACTAGGACAGAAAATCTGAATACAAAATTAAAATTACTTAGGTGTAAAGGACTCTAAGTGTCGACATAATATACATTAAAATAGGAAAAATTAAAATAAAAAGATAATCTCGGAGATGTATAAAGTCTCCAAGTGTCAAGACTACATATTAGTAATACGAAAAAAAACTAAGATAATGACTATCTTACGTCAGATCTATAATTAATGAAGACAAAATGAAACATTAGTATGATAGTAAACATTCACTTATGTATATGATTTACCGAACACGTTAAGGTACTGGCTTAAAAGCATCCTTATCATTTATGAAGTCGTTAACGGTATAATACGCCTTACTTATCAAGTAGCGCTTAACCTGAGACTTGAATTTATGCTGTGGCAAATTTGTTAAATCACTAGGAATTTTGTTATAAAAACGTGTACAGTTCCCAACGAAAGACGCACTAACCTTACGGAGACGGTGGGCCGACACAGCCAGCTTATGTTTATTCCTAGTGTTAAAGTTGTGAACATCACTATTCTTCTTGAATTCATGAATGTTTTTACGAACATACATAATATTGTCCAGGATGTATTGGCAGGCTACAGTAAGTATGTGTGCCTCTTTAAATTTCTCCCTAAGGGAGACCCGAGCACCTAGTTCATAAATGGAGCGCACAGCTCGCTTTTGTAGCACAAAGATGGTCTAAATATCTGCCGCTTTCCCCCACAACAAAATCCCGTATGACATGACACTGTGGAAGTAGCTGAAGTATACCAGCCTAGCCGTCTCGACGTTCGTCAGGTGCCTGATTCGCCTCACTGCATATGCGGCAGAGCTGAGTTTGCCGGCCAATGCTGCCACCTGTGCATGCCATTGTAGTTTAGAGTCTAACGTCACACCCAAAAAAACTGTCTGATCTTCAAATTCCAGTGATTCACCATTTACTTTGATCATACTGTTGCTTACCTGCTTAACATTGGGTAAGGTAAATTTAATGCACTTAGTTTTCTTGGCGTTCAAAAGTAAGTTATTTACTATGCCGTGTGGTGCCGGCAGAGTAGAATAGTACCACCCCATATCTTCCCGTGGGTATCGTAGAAGGCGATTAAGGGAGCGTGTGTGAAAAAGTTTACACTTAGTAACTTTTCCATGCTCTTACTGTTACATCTGTCCAAATCTTTCTCCGGTCGTTACGGTCTCCGTCCCACTGGGTCAAGAAAGATGAGGGCGAGTATGTGCATCTGTGTATTGCGCGCACACTTGTGCACATTAATATATCCTGCGCAACTGACTGCTTCCGAACAAGGACTCCGATTTTACTAAAGACCTGCGGCGATGGGCTGAAGTAGAGAGGTCTAGTCCGATGCAGACTGGGCTTTGTCTGAGGCCTGCACACAGGCGGCTCCTGGGGTGTTGTATAATGCCGTGGTCGTTTCCATTCTGCACCGGGGGGACAGAAAGGATTCGGCAGCACCAGGGGCGTCAAAGCAGCCCTATTCAGGGAGGCACTGCTTTCCCTGCTCAGCCAGGGAGAGGGCTAGAAAAGGTGCCCTAAAGAAATGCGCACCCCAAACCCAGAAGAGGGTAGTAACCGTGGCTGCCTTCGCATCTTTTAAATTCGCGGTCGACGTTACAAAAGATTAAATCAAATATCATCCCTTAATATGATCCTTGGCGCGTGGAACGTGCGAACGCTCCTGGATCGTGAAACCAATACCTGTCCGGAGAGAAAAACCGCAATCATTGCTCGTGAACTTCGTCGCTACAATATTGATGTGGCTGCTCTCAGCGAAACACATCTTGCTGATGAAGGACAACTGGTAGAGCACGGAGGTGGGTACACCTTCTTCTGGAAAGGACTCCCATCCTCTGAAGTTCGACGGTCGGGTGTGGGGTTTGCGATCAAGAACACGCTAGTCAAACAATTGCAGGAGTATCCCATACACGTTTCGGACCGCGTCACCACGTTGCGCCTACACTTGAATGACAATAATTTCCTTAACGTCATCAGTGTCTATGCTCCTACGCTAGATAAATCTGATGACGTCAAGGATCGATTTTATGAGGAACTTTCTAATACTATCGATGGCGTACCTCCCAGAGAGCAGATAGTGCTGCTGGGTGATTTCAATGCCAGAGTTGGTCGCGATTTTGAAGCTTGGCCACAAGTTTTGGGTCACCACGGCGTAGGGAATATGAATAGCAACGGTCAGCTGCTGCTAAGCTTTTGTGCACAATACCATCTGGCGATTACGAGCACTATGTTCAGGCTACCTGCCAAGCACAAGAATACGTGGATGCACCCCAGGTCCAAGCAATGGCATCTGATCGATTATGCAATCGTGCGGCAAAGAGACGTTTCCCAGGTCCAAGTCACCCGCGTAATGCGTGGTGCTCACTGCTGGACCGACCACAGGCTTATCGTTACAAAGCTGCGCCTCCGTCTTCTCCGTCCTCGTAGGTCACAGAGACCAAAACCAGTGTGTTTGAATGTAGACCGACTCAATGACCTAGAGACTAGGAAGTTATATACTGAAGCGATAAACACCAAAATTGCGTCTGTAGACATAAACGCAGGTGATGTTGATGATGTCTGGAGGAGTGTATCGTCTCATATATTAGACTCTGCTAAGTCCACTTTGGGCATAAGAGTTCGTAAGCATGAGGACTGGTTTGATGAGAATGATGCGGTTCTTACCGAGGCTATCGGCAAACACCGTCGTCTACTTCACCATCACAAAAGTGCAATCCAAGGTGGAAGCACCGCAGAGTTGCGGCAGAGTGACCTAAGTCTGCGAAAACTATCGAGGGAAACGAAGGACAATTGGTGGCGGGATAAGGCTCAACGCATTCAGTGGCTCGCAGATACCAACCAGCACGGGGAGTTCTATAATGAAATCAGGAACCTTACGAATACCGCGTCTCGTGTGAAAGTACCTCTTAAGCCCTATAGTGGTGAGGGCCTTTTGAAAAGTAAGGATGAGGTATTGACTAGATGGGCAGAGCACTTCAACACCCTGTTGAATGTGGATAGAGCCGCTGACCTAGAGCACATTCGATCAATACCGCAACTCCCTCTATCAGTTGAGCTGGACGAACCACTGTCATGTGATGAAGTCACTCTTGCCATTTCTCAACAACACAACAAGCGTGCGGCTGGCATCGACTTTATACCAGGAGAACTACTTAAATACGGCGGCGAGGGATTGTATTCAGTTATGTGGAAACTCTTTGTTCTTATATGGGATAACGAACAAGTTCCTCAGGATTTCAAAATTTCACGCATTAGGGCACTTTATAAGAGCAAGGGTGACCGCTCTGATTGCAATTCTTACCGTGGTATTTCGTTGCTGTCCGTTCCCGGGAAAGTTTTTGCTAGAGTTTTACTGAACCGCCTCATGAACATTTCTGAAAAGCTACTCCCAGAAACCCAGTTTGGCTTCCGGCCAGACCGGGGCACCTGTGAAGCTATATTTTCAGTGCGTCAGCTAGAAGAGAAAAGCAGAGAACAAGGTCGCCCATTGTATCTCTGCTTTGTTGACCTTGAGAAGGCATTTGACAGTGTGCCCCGTGAAGCCCTCTGGGTAGTTCTGAGTAAGCTTGGGTGTACGGAGAAGTTTGTTAGACTAGTGAGACTCCTGCATGATGATATGGTGTGCTGCGTTGCTGTCGACGACAATCAATCAGACTTTTTCCCAGTTACGTGTGGGGTGAAGCAAGGTTGCGTCTTAGCACCCACTTTGTTCGCATTGTATTTTTCGGTTGTGGTCTGGGAAGTTTTACTAACTTGCTCCGAAGGTGTTCGCGTCCGATATCGCACTGACGGCAACATTTTTAATCTGGCCAGGTTTAAATCACGCACAAAAGTCTCATACACGGTGCTCACAGAGATCATGTATGCAGACGACTTGTGCTTTGTGTCTGAGTCCCCGGACGGCATGCAACAGCTCATGTACCTTTTTGACGAGTCCTGCCACAAATTCGGGCTCAAGATCAGCGTCAAGAAGACTGAGGTAATGTCGCTGGACATTCACAGTCAACGGTCACTGGTCGTCAGGCTCGGCGACGATCAGCTAAGGCAAGTCGACAAGTTTCGCTATCTGGGGAGTACGATTACATCTAAGTGCGATCTTGACGCGGAAACCAACAACAGAATCGGGGCTGCAGCGGCTGCTTTTGGCAAGTTGGATCAGAAGGTCTTCAATTCACATGACCTGAAACTAGCAACCAAAGTGTCCGTTTACATGGCAGTCGTGCTGCCTAATCTCCTATATTCTGCCGAAACATGGACTGTGTATCGCCGACATATTCGCATGCTGGATCGGTTTCATCTCAGATGCCTACGCAAGATACTGAAGATCCGATGGTACGATCGTGTTCGCAATACCGAGGTTCTGCGTAGAGCAAATGTGGCTGGAATCGAGGCATACCTCATGCGACGTCAGTTGCGGTGGTGCGGCCATGTATCGCGAATGAACGATCAGCGTGTCGCTAAGCGCATCTTTTATTCCGAACTTGAGAAGGGCAAGCGGAAACAGGGCGGCCAATTCCTCAGATATAAGGATGTGCTTAAGCGACACATGAAAAAGTGCTCCATTGAGCCTTCGCAATGGGAGCAGCAGGCAGCCGTGCGAACGGAATGGCGTGCTGCAGTACATACCAAGATTACTGATTTTGAGTCTCGTCGGCGCTTGGAACTTGATGCCAAGCGCGACGAGTTGAAGGCCCGACCACCAGCGGCAATAGCCTATAATTACATAAATGGTGTGCTCACATGTCCGCAATGTTCACGTAATTTTGTAAATAAGATTGGTTACGTTAGTCACATGCGAGCACACCAAAGATAAAAACGGAGTCGACAGCAGTCACCGTGGCCGAATCGGCCGTGGGTTATTATATTATTTACTGTAAACCAGTTTACAACAGTAGATAGCGCTTCATTAATGGTATCAAAGCTCTTTTCTTTTCTATCCACTTTAAATATGAGTGACGTGTCATCAGCAAATAATACAATGTCATGTTTCTCTCGCACAAGGTTAGGAAGATCATTAATATATACCAAAAACAAAAAAGGGCCCAAAATTGATCCCTGAGGTACTCCAAGAGCCACAGGCGACCCGCATGATTGAGTTCCATTAATAACCACTCGCTGTGTCCTATCCGAAAGATAAGAAGATATAAGCTCAAGGGCAACATTTTTAACCCCATAATAGCTTAATTTCCTTTTTAAATTTTCATGGTCAACACAATCAAAGGCTTTCGAAAGATCACAGAATATTCCAACAGCATCTTGAGCTTTATCCCAGGCGTCAAAGATGTGTTTAAGGAGGACAGCGCCGGCTTCAGTGGTAGATCGGCCACTAGTAAATCCAAACTGATTACTATTGAGCAATTTGTTACGATTAAAGTGGGAAACTAGGTGATTTAGAATGAGTTTTTCAAAAACTTTACTTAGCGCTGGTAATATTGAAATTGGTCTGAAGTTTGAAGGGTCTGTTTTAGTTCCTGATTTAAACAAAGGTATAATTTTGCTGTGTTTCATTAAATCAGGAAAGACTCCAGTATCTATACAACTGTTGAAAATATCAGCTAAATAAGGTGCAATTGATTCAATAATGGAATGTAGTACTTTGACCGAAAGGCCCCAGAGATCTTCAGTTTTCTTAACGTTTAGTGATTTGAACGTTTTTATTACCAAGTTTGGGGTAACATAATCAAATTTGAATACATTAGTACATTCCACTGAATTTGACTCCAAAAGTGATTTAGCTATATCTGGCGATGAATTTAATGATTTGGTGGTTTCTACGGGTATATTAGAAAAAACCCTCTCAAATTCATCCGCCACTTCAAGGTCGGAACATATTAAATCATTATTAATTTTTAAGCTGTAGTGCGGATCTTTGATCTGACGTTTTCCGGTTTCACTATTAATAACTTGCCACACAGCTTTAATCTTATCACTCGAATTCTGGATCTTTTTCGACAGGTAATCTGCTTTAGCTGCGACACAAATTCGCTTAAAAGTTTTTGAATAATTCTTAACATACTCTAGAAATTCCGGCCTCTTATCTGTGGCTTTAAGGTGATATAAATCATAGAGCCGGCGTCTTTTCTCATGAATATCCGGTGTAGCCCAATCAGCGAATTTAGTTCGCGCCTTGCCTTTGAGTTTCTTTGTTTTAAAACAGGAATCAAATTCCTTTTTTATGCAAAGGAATAATTCGGAACACAAGCAGTCAGGGTCTTCCTGTTCAAACTTTAGATGACGTAATTGTTTCACAATATTCTGATTAAATAAATCCAACCGCTTCTCAGAAATAGGTCTACACATAGACTCTTGCGGAACTTCTTCCACTCTTCCCCTGAAGGAGGCACGTTGTCCACAGTGGTCAGAACCTAAGTTATTTATTATGGACTTATTAATCGCATTGCTGTTACTGAAGATATTATCTATGCAAGTTGCGCTGGTTGGCGTAATTCTAGTTGGTTCACAAAAGAGGTGTACTAAATTAAATGATTTAAAAGTATTAACAAGGCTTGTCGAAGTATGTGTTTTTTCAAGCAAGTTAACATTAAAATCGCCACACACAATAATATATTTTTTACTCCTAAAAACACTAGCAAGAACTTCATCCATGACTGATTCGAACAAGCTAAAGTCTGCCGAGGGAGGCCTGTACACGCTCACAACAATAAATTTTTCCAACTCAACGCAAGCGAGCTCGATATGTCGCTCAATAGATTTCTCAACAATGTCTTTACGTTCTTTACTTTTCAAATTATGTTTCACCATTATCAAGGAACCTCCGCGGATACAAGACTTTCTGGAAAATGAACTCACTATACTATGATCGGTGAAGTTAAACATAAATTCATGACTCTTAAGCCAGTGCTCTGTTATACAAAGGATA
>JALPQI010031124.1:0-67596 GCA_025490895.1 Thaumatotibia leucotreta
TCTTAACATACTCTAGAAATTCCGGCCTCTTATCTGTGGCTTTAAGGTGATATAAATCATAGAGCCGGCGTCTTTTCTCATGAATATCCGGTGTAGCCCAATCAGCGAATTTAGTTCGCGCCTTGCCTTTGAGTTTCTTTGTTTTAAAACAGGAATCAAATTCCTTTTTTATGCAAAGGAATAATTCGGAACACAAGCAGTCAGGGTCTTCCTGTTCAAACTTTAGATGACGTAATTGTTTCACAATATTCTGATTAAATAAATCCAACCGCTTCTCAGAAATAGGTCTACACATAGACTCTTGCGGAACTTCTTCCACTCTTCCCCTGAAGGAGGCACGTTGTCCACAGTGGTCAGAACTTAAGTTATTTATTATGGACTTATTAATCGCATTGCTGTTACTGAAGATATTATCTATGCAAGTTGCGCTGGTTGGCGTAATTCTAGTTGGTTCACAAAAGAGGTGTACTAAATTAAATGATTTAAAAGTATTAACAAGGCTTGTCGAAGTATGTGTTTTTTCAAGCAAGTTAACATTAAAATCGCCACACACAATTATATATTTTTTACTCCTAAAAACACTAGCAAGAACTTCATCCATGACTGATTCGAACAAGCTAAAGTCTGCCGAGGGAGGCCTGTACACGCTCACAACAATAAATTTTTCCAACTCAACGCAAGCGAGCTCGATATGTCGCTCAATAGATTTCTCAACAATGTCTTTACGTTCTTTACTTTTCAAATTATGTTTCACCATTATCAAGGAACCTCCGCGGATACAAGACTTTCTGGAAAATGAACTCACTATACTATGATCGGTGAAGTTAAACATAAATTCATGACTCTTAAGCCAGTGCTCTGTTATACAAAGGATATCAACATTAGCAGATTGTAAAAACAACTCAATCTCGAGTTCCTTACTATTGAAACCCTGTATATTTTGGTGAACTAAGTTAATCAGATCATCATTTACTAAATTAATACTAACGTTATGGTCGGTAGGCACGGAGCCGGTTAAATCACACGTTGTCGGAAGAGCTAGTTTAAATTTTTCAACGGCTCCGATTTGGATTCCGCGCTACAATATAATGGCGGAGTTCTCTTACAACTATTAACGACCGTCGCGCTAGCCACGACGGGGTCTACAATATTGTATGCCAACAAATCGGCACAATCACGCAAGCACCTTCTAGGAAGGAATGTTCTATCGACCGGCATAATAAAATCTTCAATAAAATTATTCGTTTCAAAATACGAAATCGTACGGCCGTACAGAGAGAGTCTATACAATATAGAGTTAAGATAGTCCACTTTCGTATTTACGTCACCGGACATTCTGTGAGGCAACGCGCAGATAATTATTTTCCCAACTCCCCGCCGGTCGATCTCCGACAGGGCGGCCGATAATCTTATGACATCCCGTTTAGTGACATCCACACTATTCCCCAAGAACACGACGAGCGTGGAGCGGCCGTCGAAAACGTCAGCCGACATACAGTCGACCAGGCGGTCGACGGAGGCCCCCGGGAGACAGGTGTTGACGACGCTCTGCGACAGGCGGTTCGCCAGCAGCGCGCCGAGGCCGGCGCCCGCCTCGTCCGTGTACAGCACGGTGCGGCGCGGCAGTCGCGGCGGCGCCGGCGAGGCGGGCGGCGCGGCGGGGGGCGGCGGCGGCGGCGGGGTGTGCGGCGCGGCGGGGGTCAGAGGCGGCGGCGGGGCGCGCGGCGCGGCGGCGGCCGGGGGCGGCGCGAGGGGGGGGGCGGGGGGCCGCCGGGTGCGGCGCAGGGAAGTGCAGCACAGGGGAGCCCGGCACCGACAAGTTTGGCGCGGGGGGCCTCGGCGTGAGCAGACGTGGTGCAGGAAAGCAGGGCACCGGAGAGCCCAGCGCCGACAAGCGCGGCGGCGGAAGGCGCGACGCACGGTTCGCCGGCGCCGAAAGATGAGGCGCGGATAGCCGCAGTGTGGCGCACCCCGGCGTCGTCGGCCGTGGCGTGTGGCAGCCCGGCGTCGACGGCCGCGGCGTGTAGCAGGCCGGCATCGACGGCCGTGGCGTGTGGCAGCCCGGCGTCGCCGGCGGCAGGGCGGGAGAGCCCGCCGAGGACGGGCGTGGCGATGGTCGCGGCGAGTCCAGTCGCAGATGGATTCGGCTCTCGGGGGCTAGAACAGAAGTCATAAAAGCTATGTATTCCTGTAAAGCTTTACTGGAAAGTTCGTATTTATTGTTGATATTATTTAATTTTAACTCCAATAATTCCACTTTCTTGGAGCGTTGATTTAATTCGTATATTGTCTGCTCCAGTTGGTTTTGACAATTCAATAGTTGATTGGTTAAGGCGACACTGTCAGATTTACACATGACAGCCTTAAATATAGATTTATGACGGTTTAATAAGACCTTAGATTTATCAATAAATCTTTTTAATTTTAAGTATCTCTTTATCTTTTTGGAACCCTTTAATTTAATTTTACCGCTGTCTAGATGTACAGTTTTTGTTAAATCTACGGTGTCTAGAAATGGGGGATTCACTAAACTATCATGCAACAGGTCTTCCTGAAAACTATTTAGTTCATCAAAAATACTTAAATTGTTATGTTGCTGCCCCGAGCAATACTTGCACCGAACATCCCGTTCTTGTTGAGCCTCAATTTCCCCCAACTGCTGCTCTAGATCTCTGATGCGTTGCAATGCCTGCTCATGTGTGTCATGGCATCGTTCGAGCCGGTCCACTGTAGCCTGAAGTTCATCCCGTTGTCCTTGTATGTTCTCAAACTCAATATCCTGGATTGCAAGTTGACTTTTGAGAGAAGTGTTTGTTCTAACAACACACTCAAATTGCTTTTCACTCTCTTCCTGTTCCTGAAGGAGTTTTTTATTGTACTCATTGGCATCTTTCAGTTCCTTAAGAGCTTGCTGGAGATTTGCAGCCAAAGTGTCCCTCCGTGTCACTCGTTTTGTAATTTGGGCTGAAAACATATTGGCCGGGTTAATATTTGAGTTAAATAAGAATGGACTCCAGTGCTTTTAGAAATATGATGTGACTACAACAATGTAAAAATGAACAGAGATCACTGACTTGATTTTGACTACAAGAATCAATAAGAACAATAAAATAGATGTGGTTATTCCCTGTATTGCATTACACTATCACTCATGATGATGTTTCTGAGCTGTTTTGAGGACATTTATGACTAAATGATTAGATTTATAACTAGAAATATGTTAAACTATTGACATTTAAGATTGGTTATCCTTGTCATTAACATTAGGTACTAAAAATTACTGTAGGTGTAAAACCAATTAAATAATCTAAACAACAAGCCTTATAAATTATGAAAACAATACTCCCTTTTCATTATCTTCGTTGAAATACATGCAAATACGATGATATTTTCAAATCTTGAACGTTGGTCGTTATCCACAGCCTTGTATTTTGTAGTCAATATTCAACATCTTACACTAAACCAACTTATGAGATAATACAATTACACTTAACACTCTTCCTAATAATACTCTTTATCACTGTAATTTGTTAAATAATACTGTAAAATAATTTAAATCTAATACTTAAATACGCTGTACGAATTTGACATTCGACCCGGCCGGTGTTGCCAGACCAATCCCACTTTACATTCTGGCGTGCAATGGCGTGCAAAATATCCCACTTTACATTCTGGCGTGCAATTTCAGTCCCAGAGAATAAAAGCACCCTGTATTAGTATCCAGGCACCCACACGCTGAAACTATTTAATAACTGAAACTATTTGCCTGGAATTAATTTGCACGAGATATGAGGAGTATTCGGGTTTCATAAAATATGATACCGGCGTTCGTTTCTGGTACCCCTGCCAACCGCTTTGCACGGTGCCAATAATCGCTGCCTGAAGGTTGGTATTGGTACAAAACATTGGTGTAAAGGCGACCGGCGAAGCGGAAAACCATACGTGCGAGAGGGAGTTCCCATATCGGCATCTCGCTCAAACTTATGGATTCGCTCGCCGTCGCCTTAAGGTGCGTTCAAACCAAAAGAGCATTCGCTGTTCTATCCCTCGTTCTACGAAATCAACCAATCACGTTTTGTGTAACGATTGAATTTCGTAGAGTGGGGGGTTAGAATAGCGAATGTTCGTTTAGTCTGAATGCAGCTTTAGACCAATGTCGTGGCCAGACCATAAGAGTGATATCAATAACCTTAGTGTTTGGAAAAGAGCAATATCGTGAACTTTCCAGCCGAACATAAGGTACCCAATTTCGGAAAGTTCTCTCCGGTGAATCGCTACCGCCTATATTTCCGTGGGTTTAGAGTACATGTCTTTGTCATTCGAAACAAATATCATTTCATATTATTTACATGTGTACAATTTTTTTCCAAACTCGTTACGTGAGTGTGATTCCGTCGGATGCTCGGTATTTTGGATTCTTGGGTTGTGCGGTGAAGTCAATGCTGACACCTTTCATTTCAATACATAATGTGTCAAAAAGTGACTTTGTTGACAGATAATTTATGGATCTGAGAGCTGTCAGAATTGACTTCATAGCGGCCGAGCATTGTAGAGCATTTGCTGTCAAGTATCGGTGGATGGGAGACGCGTTCAGTCGCGTTCACAATTTAATGTTTTTATTTTATTAACTTAACCTTAAACTTGCCAACTTGTTCATCATCATCAGCCTATGATAGTCCACTGCTGGACGGAGGCCTCTCCTATCAACTATGCGTAAAGACGCATTAGGAGGTAAATGCCCATAATCGCCACGCTGGGCAAGCGGATTGGCGGTTGCAGTAATGCGTCCACTATGATGACGCTGCTGCCCATCATCAATCTTTTATCAAATGATGGTCAGTGACACTTCGATCCCTTAGTCGACTCTTACGACACACGCAGGAGGAGTTGGGGTGGTGACAAATGTATTCTTAATGCCGTCACCCAACTTGTTATTTGTTTTCATTTATGTTCCCAACCATGACCTCACTAATGGCTCCAATGGAAGACCAGCGCTGTGTTTACAGGCCAGCAATATGCTGAATTGGAGACCATTTTGAGCCACTTTTTTATATTCATGTTTATTTTGTGTTTTAATGTGGAGTCACTAATAAATGTTTTTTCTTTCTTTCTATATTTAAATAAAGCAATTCTTCCGGCCGTGGGTATCGGATAAAACGAACACATGTGCTAAACATAATATTATGCGGGTACACACCCTTACTTCATGCTCATATAGTTTTTCCAGAGAAGATTGATGGCTTCCTCTTGTGGTTGTTAGTTCAGGAAGGTTTTAAACGACAATGTTGTGGTCAATGCCAGTAGACATACGTCACGTTGAAATCTATCAGCCTATAAAACAGGTACCTAGTTAGTGACCTGACAATATAAAAGGCTACTGGCACAGACTTCAAAAAGCGTTCTTTCCTTAGTTTCTGAACAAGTGAATTCTTTCTTTAGATTTGATCAGTGCATCCTAAAGTAAGAAGAGTTTGAATAAATGAAATGATACATGGACTCAAGCTTTGGACTCTCCAGTCGTTGGGTTAATCACTGTTCTTTTTAGTAGTTACAACTGTTATGAAAACAAGTGCTCTTTCCATCAATGATAAAAAAAGACCGTCAAAATAAAACAGATAGAAATGCTGGGTGTTTAGACAAGTTGCCAAGCGCTAACGCTTTTTAATCGTCAATCGTAAAAGAAAGGCAGCTAACTGTTTTTGTCGTACTAATACTGCGACCATATATAACATGGACGTCTAACGCCAGCTCAAAAATGCCCCCAGAAACAATTGTTCAATTGTGCCAAGATGGGCAGGACATAGCGCTTTTTCAAACACCGCGCATATTTCGGCGCAACATCTTTGACAAATGTTTATAAAATATAGCCAATCAAAACTTTAAAGGACCAATCACAACTATTTTTAATGGCGGCTTAAGTTTTGATAGGTTGATATTGAAATTAATTGCCATGGTGCATTTGAAGAGGGGGTGACACTTGTCAATTAAAATTCCGGACCGTTGTAGAAAGGCAATTTAGTATGGCGTGCGGCTTCCATTATTTATTTGTTCATAGCACTAATATGAAAGAGTGAGAGAGAGGAAAAACTACGATACGCTAATAAGCGTTAGCGATTGGCAGCTTGGCTAAGCATCCTGGAGTAGAAACAAATAAACATATTTTCGTATAGTGTATAGTGTGCCTCCTAAATACTTACACTACGTGCCTACGCCGCGTTACAAAAGTTCTCTCAGACAGGTCGTAACGCATTCCCCACTAAAGGTTTGCTAAACTTTTCTTATATATTTAGTAACTTGGCGTGGTAAAGGAAAACAGTTTCAGCTAGTTAGGTACCTACGAGAAATATGTGTGTAATTTCTAAAGAAAAGGCACTAGACGAAGTCAGTTGACGTTTTCATAAAATAAAACAATGATAGAAATCTTTTGGATACTCACGTTATGTCGAAAAGTGTTTGACATGATTCGCTCCGCATATGGAGAACTTTTTCAAGAGCCAAATGCCATGGCCGACCGAGAACTCGGAAACGTGAGTAACCCGCAAGAGGAGTTGTGTTGGTGACAAATGTATTCTTATTGCCGTTACTACACAGCCACTTTTTGTTTATAAATATGGAAAAAAACAACAAATATGGTTTATTTATCAATAACAAAATTAGAGGGTGTCCAGTAGAAAGTTGCAATCGGCAGGGCAAAGAGCTCCTTTATTGTTTCGAACATCGTACATTAAGGCTGTCTTTTGTGCAATAAAGATTAAATAAATAAATAAACATCCTACAAAATCGCAAAAATAAGAGCCACCCTAATATATATACAATTTTAGACCTTACGCTTCAGACATAAGTAAGAAAGTGTATACATATTTATGCCCTTTACTGTGCCATTTTTCTATCGCGTTGGTAAATGTCCGCGAATTCTTCTCGGCTTGATTTATGACCGCCAAATGTTTTTGTTTCAGGTAAATAATGAAGCGGGTGTCACTTGCCCTTGGACAATTGATAGTTTGTGAAGGCACGGGGATTGTATGAGCGTGCCTAGCTACCAGATGCCTTCAGATTCTGCTCACACTCTGAAGGTTTTATCTTGGTGACACAACCTCTGGAGAGCTGTTACTTAAGTTGTAGGTAAGTGATTAACTATAATATTAAGTCGTACGAGTATATTATACCCAACCAACGGCAACGTTTCAGTACTTAGCGGCTTGCTAAGTACAGATGTTTAGGAATTTAAACTTCGATTGTTGTCTCCGATTGTATCGATATCGACCCAGTCGACGAGTCCGAGTTGCATCTCTCACGAGATTCGTGTGATAAGGCTGCCACGGAAGTCACGGCGGTTTAGACGCTCGGAGAAAATCCAGTTATACCAATTAGTACACAAGTATCTTATGGACTAAAATAATTAGTAAAGAAATACAAATTTTGTTCAAAACTTAAACGTTATAGATGTAATAATTGTTAACAATTTCTTCCAAATAGATGTATATAAGTACTATCTATATTATACAAACCAATTCTGCAGCAATGATTAATAAGTACTTATATATCATTGTTCTGCAGTACATATTTGCAAATTACGATTTTCTATGTGCGGACAAATCACGTTTACAGTTTATATCGCCTTTCTATTCTACTGACAAGTCAGTTTGCCAAACTATATATTATATCCTGTATAATTTAACCGCTCGTTTCCGGCACACCCTGTATAATAAGCCCGTCGAGGAAGATGGATGTGCTCGCGATGACGGAAATGGACCGAAGCGGTCGTGTTATGATGTTTTAATACCGCTCCTACATATACAGTCAAGTGCAAAAATAAGTATCGAAAGAATCCGCTCATACATATGTTACGACGTTCTTATTACACAGAATTACCCCCTTATTCATAAACGTCTGCTAACTTAACAAGCCGCTAATAATTGTTTGTCCCTTTCGGTCTTAACAATGTGTGTATAAGAGCAAAAGGGACAAACAATTATTAGCGGCTTGTTAAGTTAACACAGGTTTATGAATAAGGGTTAGAGTGCAATGGGACATATTTTTGAACATTTTTGTGCACACCTTATTTTGTTTTTGACTGCAGCTACCGCTTGCCAGTAGAAAACAGAAAAATGATTGTATTGATGGAATTGTGAAAACACAAATCAAATTATTTAATAACTAAATATTTTGATTCGTACTTTTATTTTTTCCCCAGTAGTCACACTACTTAATACTATATAAATTATAAATATCGGATGTAATGTACTAAAGAAAAAACGAATACCATATTTTTTAATTATAGTTATAATATATTATTCTGTTGTTAAATCGACGCAATATGACCCATATGTTTAACCGCCACTCTGACCCTTTCCCGCCTTAATACCGCCTGTCTGTTAAGAAGATGGATGATGCGATGACGGAAATGGACGCAACGGAATATGGCGTTTTGATACTGTTTCCTCTCCATTTGGTTACCTACATATTGGCTTTTTATATTGGTTAACGCAGTGCTATTTAATAGAACTGATTTATGAACTGAAATAATTACGGTAATATTAATTTCGATTAGAAACAAATTTTACATTGTTAAAGACCCTTAGAAAACAAAATTATTTCGTTTGTTTAAATTTTGTGTAATGACTTTTAGAAGTGAAAAAACGCGACAAATATTTTTTTCATAAGAGCAATCAACAAAACGTGCTTGCATTTTTTAAATATGACGCCATTATATGACGCCATATGACGGACAATCTCAAAGTCTAAAAACAAATGTCTTTTTATACATTGTGACCGATCAATAATGACATTTCGTATGAAAGTGCCAAATTATTTTGGAGATTTCTGCGTTAGCTCCATAGTAAAAGTTGTTTAGTATAACCTACCAAATCACACCATTCAAGGTTTTCAGTGGGTGGTGTAACACGCTGTATATGTGATGAATACACAAAAAGATATATATAGCCATATTTTACTGGCGCACATCATCATCATCATCGTCATCTCAGCCATAAGACGTCCACTGCTGAACATAGGCCTCCTCTCTCTGGCTGACATAGAGAGCCAAAAATATTAAAGTTTCTTTTGATGACTGTACGCTTATGTTGAAGTTTATCGCTACAGTAAACTGATAAAGTTTAGAAATGTCCGAACATTTCCGGTCTACCTCCGCCCGCCTGTTTCTATAGGTCATTACTGCCATTAGTCAAGTTAGTGTGCGTACCACGAGTTCACGAGTAACGCTTATGTTAGAGGTAATGGAGTGAGCAGAGCCTTCCGGTAATGCAAGCTGAAGTAGTAATGGGCAGGCCACATTGCACTGAGAGCAGATAGTTGGGGTCGAAAAGTGATCGTCTGGCAAACGCAGCGTAGGACGACCCATAAGATGACAGATGACCTTATGAAGATCGGCGGAAGACGCTGGATACAGGACAAGCAGGCCTCACAAAAACACGTTGCTCATAAAAATAACCAACACCTTTTATAATTGTTAAACCTACTTATGTACCTGTAATTTAACATGTAAAATATTGGCTTTTATTTATAAAAATCTTGTATCTTGTATTCAGCAGACGTCTTATTGACAAAATGATGATGAGACGCTAAGGTAAACCTTACCAACTCGTGATAAATCTACAGGACACGAATTTCAATGGGCGTCCGTGAAAATTTCAGCTGTTTTTTTAACAATGCCGGCGTGGTACGGTAAATGCTTGTAGGTATTCATGAATTTTATGATTAATGATGATGACGAACAATTTTAGTGTCTGTAAGTTTTTGAAAGCGTGTGAAGTTAAAGCATATTAAAAGAAACGCAACTTAGTAAAACGTAAGCATCACCAACGATGTGAATGTGAGAAATAAAGTCAAAATCCAAAGACGCAATTTTAGGATCCACCCGAGGCACAAGATTATCCTTTTTCCCCTTTTATTTATTATTAAATCAACATTTTTATACGTAGGTATAATTATTTAGTACTAAATAAATAATAAATAAATATCTTGGGACATCTACACAAATCGACCTAGTCCCACGGTAAGCCTAAGGCTTGCGACGACCAGGCGACGATATATATAATAGATAGATACATATAGATACTTAAATACATAGACAGCCATGACCAAGTAACAAACATTTGTGATACATAAATACACAAAGAATGCCCTCGCCGGGATTCGAATCCTGAACCTCCAGCTTCGCAGGCAGGATCACTACCAACTAGGCTACGGAGGCTGACAAAAAGTAAGTATAAATAAGTCTGTAGACGGGTGAATATACACTGTTTTCGAATTGCAAAAACAAAAGGCTCGAAACTCAACGAGCAATCGAGCTAACCTAATCAAGCCAGTGGACACGGCAGAATTGACAATCTATTTCCACTCTTCGACCTTGAGGCATTCCGATTGGTTGGACGTGATAGCTCGGATGAACCAATTAAAAATCAACTCGATAGAAATTGTTCTCGTGACCTTTTGAATCGACCGCTTCTACCTTTAAATTACCTAAGACTGGCTTCAATCATAAGTTGGCTGCGTAGTGACAGTAAAATTACATTTGTCATCACCGATGCATCCACGGGAAGAGCCGACTGAGATTCAAGTGTCACTGACCATTCATTAATTGAAGGATGGGAAGCAGCGTCGTCAAAGTGGATACTCCCACTTGCCTGGCGTGGTGATTATGGATATATACCTCTTAGGTACTAAACTAACTTCTTCTCTCAGGAAATTTAATAGAAAAGGACTATGTTCCACAATAGAAGCCGAAATGGAAGGAAGAAATATTAATTAGCGAAACGGGTTACTCAAGTAACTTAAGTCGAAAATTGCTCGACGTATGAGAGCGTAAGCCCGCAGTACACGTCAGGCTTTCGGTGCCGGTACTCCATGACTAAGATCCTCTAAATGAATCGAACGATAACATAATGTTAAAGTAGTATTATAGATAATTCCACGAGAGTTGAGGTCACGCACACATCACCATGTCATGTAAACACGGGGAATTTGAAATTAGTGTTCTTATTTCGTACTGACAGCAAACCCAATTGCAACTGTAAAATTGACCAAAGAGTTTGTTCAAGGGATTTGCTTCAATATTTCGACGCAAGTCATTCATTCATTCATTCACTACATTTTTGCAATTAGTACTTCATTTGGATGTGTGTGTAATCATTCACCTTAACTCTGGTGTAATTACCTATACAAGATGGTCATAAAATAAGTGCACTTCCAGAGTCTGTCATTGTATAGTGGTGTCATCTAACACTGGTTAGTGCTTAGACTCGCTTCAGCCAATCAGAACGCAAGCCTTGAACCGCCGCCGTCTACCTCCAACCCTGACCCGAGTATTTTTACCTGTTTCAATTAGTGATCAGCCGTAGCCATAACAAGGCGAGAGCCCATTTATTATTCAAATTAGGGTGGACATGTTTATTGTAAAGTTTGGTATTTACCTACATGCTTTGTAACTTAATTATTTTGAAGTGCGAAGTTCGATACTGTAGAAGTTGTATAACAATCCTCTTCATCATCATCATATCAGCCGAAAGACGTCCCCTCCTGAACATAGGCCTCCCCCAAAGACTGTCACAATGACCGGTCCTGCGCCACCCGCATCCAGCGGACTCCTGCGACCTTCACCAGGTCATCAGTCCACCTTGTGGGGGGCCTACCTACGCTACGCCTTCCGGTACGTGGCCGCCACTCAAGAACCTTCCCGCCCCAACGGCCATCGGTTCTACGCGCAATGTGCCCCGCCCACTGCCACTTCAGTTTAGCGATTTGGAGAGCTATTTCGGTTACTTTGGTTCTGCTGCGGATGGTCTCAACAATCCTCTTCATTACGGGTAAATTCTATATTTGAAGGTCTATATAATTCTATATTTATAATCAACATAATAAATAAAATATAAATTTGGTTCAGTCACCGGAGGCTCCGGCCTCCGGGTCACGCTCGCGCACTGCGTAATTAAAAAGTAAACGATTATTCTTGAAAGTCTACCTCTGAGTTTCTTCCAACGAACTAGAGATACAATGGAAGCCTGGCTCGAGCTCAAAAATGACCCCACGACGAGTGTGCCGCAAACGATTTGAGTGTGCCGCGGTTGAATTTGACAGCTTTAGTGCAACAGAGATTTTACGTGACATAGGATGTCAGCTGCTACAAAATAATAAAATCAAAAACCCCCGTACAATGCCGTCTTGTGCAGTAAAATGGTGTAAATCCAACTCCAAGGATCACAAGAAAGAAGATGGGAACCATTGGTTTGCGTAAGTTTGATCCTGAACACGATAAATAATTATATAAAGCAACAGATTATTGTATAGACTAATACGCTAAACCAAATGTCGTATCTCCATACTAATTTCATAGTAACTTATGTCTTTTTGTTACTGAGTTACATATAGAGGAAAGGATTATGCAACATTTCTATGAGTAAGTAAACTACCTATTTTCAAACAAAAAAATAATTTAAATTTTGGATTAAGTTCGTAATCTTTCTACTTGTATTAAATATTTATTTATTCTAATAGACGTATAAAGTCAAACAAGAAAGCATGCCGTCGCTTTGTAGCGCCACCTAGCAAAGTATACATATTTTTTTTTATATATTCGTAATATTCGTCCACCTTTTGTCTAATTTTCTAAATGATGCTGGTAAGAAGGTCTAGTTGGTGTATGTCAAAAATTTTATGTATACTTTGCTAGGTGGCGCTACAAAGCGGCGGCACACTTTCTTGTTTGACTTTATACATCTACGAGTATAAGAATAAATAGTATCTATTACAATAAAATCTTTGCTTGTATGTATTACGACTATTACCCACTCTCTGTAGTCTCGTTGTCGTCGCATGATGAAAGGAGACCAGTACTTATGGTATTTGACATCGCGAAGCGATAATAACGCGCGATTATAAGTCGCAATGTACATATACCCCTATGTCTGCCATTAATCATATAGATATGTTCTTTTACTAATAGTATCAAAAGTGTAAGGTTATTCATAAGGCATCTAACGAAACAGCACGTCTGTTAGAAACGCATAAATGCCGAATTCGTATGATTATCATTTTGATCTTAAGATACCCACCTACGAAGAACAGTTTTTCAAATGAAAACACCATGATTGTTATACCAATTCTTTATTTATTTATTTAAACTTTATTGCACAATAAAAAAGTACAAATGGACTTAATGCCTTAAGGCATTCTCTACCAGTCAACCGAATTCTCTACCAAACCGATTTATAACATTATTACCGATATTAGTACATTATGATACAAGTGTGCTAAGTTTTATACGACGTTTTTCAACACACTTACGAGGAATAACCGACTTTTAGTAACACTGTTATTAAACTTATAACAGTAAACACAACAAAAATAAATAAACGCAACATACAATTGAAATTCACTCCACTCCGAATAACAAATACAATGCTAACTTTTAAAAGGCGCGCGCATACCTAAGGAATTTTTAAACGTGCAAATTTGTAAGGCAGCAATCCTATCGACAAGCAGCCAATATAAAAAAACTGCGAATCATTAACGATTATCATAAAAGGGCATTTTCACTTCTAGGAACACCCAATTAGCTTAACTCTCACAAAAAAGTTAACTTCGATGTCAGTTTTGTTTCGACAATTAAGCATGAAATAATTACGTAAATCCACTTTATTCATGTTTTTATATTGCATAACCGCGTATTCTTTCTGGATTAAATGATAAAAAAAAAACATTTTGTTAATATTAATGCTTAATTGTCGTTACAAAGCTGACATCGAAGTAATTTTTTTTTGTGAGAGATTAAGCTAATTGGGTAGCCCTAGAAGTGAAAATTCCCATAAAATAAAAATACGATAATTTTACATTTAATATAATTACTTGATAATTTGGATGCACAATTTATAGTACGGTAGGTAAGCGGAATACTAACTCGAGTCATAAAAGCCTACTTACTTAATTACCTCCCTTGATGCATACAATGTTTTTCATCACACTTGCCGACAAAAAAATAAGTTTTAAGACATAATATTATTAAATGACGTACTGACATTTCTATTACTCCCTAGGGAATATCACTTTTCTATTACTCCCGCTACGCGCGCAAGCAATGGCGCGCTTAGATAGCAAGTGTCATGAAAGATATTTTATTTATTTATTTACGAAAACGGATAGTATTTTGTCATTGATTTAGAATATATAAGTGGATCTCCAAACGGCTCAAAAAAAAGTCCCCAAAAAATGGGCTGCAGTAGTAAATATTGCGGTCCTTTTGCTCCGCTATTCAGTTCTGACAGTTGACATTTGGTCACCTTACGGTATAGCATCATTATTCTTTAAACATAAAAAGTTTCTACTATTTCGCGGTGTTGTTCGCAAATTTGACACTTATTCTTTGAGTTTTTTTTATTATAGTTTATTGTAAGTGAGCGTTATTAGCTTCAACTGAAACATGATAGAAATGACTTTTAGTGCCACTTTTCTTGGTTTTTTTGTTTGGCTCTGTGCGTCCATTTATTATTTAATGTCATTGTATTTTGTAAAAATATTCTGGATTCCGCTACTTTTGCCACATGTCAACTCTTTGGTCAATTTAAAAAATAAACATAATCTGACTAAATTCGAATGCTTTATCTACATGACATAATACTTGCAAATGTTGGTTTTATTACGGATATACCTTATTGTTTAATATGGACGTGCATAATCTCAACAAAAAATGCGAATCGAAATAATATTTATATGAATTGGTTCCATCTTGCATAATATCATCCCTGTAAGGTTTGACAACGTCATAATATTGTAACGCCGCGCAAGAGGTTTGACGCATACAATTCTGTCTTACCGAATCAAAACTATTCAAAACTTTTATTAACCAATCACAACTTTTTTTTTAATAGCGCGTAATTGTGTATCGGATATAATTTTAAGGTGCGCGGACATATTTATGGAGAGGGGATAGCAGTCAGTGTCAATGGGGCTGGGGCTATTATTTAAAGGCATTTTTGTATGTAAAGCTTCGTCTATATAATATTCCGTCGCTGGTTTCTTCTTACACCTGCACCTCCCACAATACCTTTATAGTCTAGAAATTATAGAAAAGACGGAAATGATAGAAAAGGGCATTACATAGTCTAAGTCTGATAAATAACTTTGAAAAATAGGTGGTACTAATTTTGTTGTAGGTTGTCTGGTAGAGATCGCTTTTTAGCGATAAGACCGCCTTTTGTGACCTCTGTTTTTTTGTATTTCTTTTGTTTTGTGGACTTTTGTTCTTTATTACGTGTGAGATGTGCAATAAAGAGTTTTGTATTGTATTGTATTTTGCAAAGAATATGGTCGTTTTTAGAAAATTTAAATGTCTTGCGTTTTAGTGACAATAATGAATTAATTTAGCTGAGCATTTCTCAAAAACATTGTACATTTGGATCACGGGATCATGTTGGGAAATGTGATGTATATTGGTCAGCATTATCGACTCTACCAGCCTACCAATTTTTACCAATATGGAGCACGTGATCCAAATGTACAAATTTTTTGAGACATGATACATTTTTATGTGATATGATAACTGAACCTACAGTACCGGCCAATAATATATCACATACAGGTTTTTTCAGTAGATTTATTTTTATTTTTGTAAGTGTTTTTCACACTTTCCACCTCACGACTATAGATAGTCTAGCTAGGCATAGGCCTTTACACTAGCGATGAAAAAACTGGTCATCATGTAGTGATTTTTTTATAAAGAGATTTTGCGTAAGGCATGGTTCTTAGTAAAATTCTTTTTTTTACTACAGCTATTTTAGCAATATGCTGTGTCTCCAATTGCAATTCACAATACTTAATTGCAGTATTCATCATTAAACTGTGCAAAAGTACCAAAATAATATGCTATCTACATGCGAACATGTGCCGCTTACTCTATACACGCTCATACAAAAAGTCACGAATGTGATATATTATTGGCCGGTACTGTACCGTGGAAAGACACAGATAAAACTCATATATTATGAAGTATTTAAACATTCTAAATGGTGGTGTGAACTCAATAAAGAATACGTTTTCTGATAAAATAAATAAATAAATATCTTGGGACATCTTACACGAATCGACCTAGTCCCACGGTAAGCTCAATTAAGGCTTGTGATGTGGGTACCAAGCGACGATATATATAATAGATAGATACATATAGATACTTAAATACATAGACAGCCATGACCAACGAACAAATATTTGTGATAAATAAATACACAAATAAATCCCTCGCCGGGATTCGAACCCGCTTCGTAGGCAGGATCACTACCAACTAGGCTACGGAGGCTGACGGAGATAAAATACAAGTGAACAATCGCTTTTTCATGAGAAAAATAGAATGGCCTAAATAAGAGCTTGTAAAAAGTGTCCTGGCTCGCTCACAACGCGCGTCGAAACTCTTTTTTTCTGTTTTTCCTAACCCAAGCAGTATTGGATGGAGACGTAATTAAATTGTATGAGAGTAATGACATTCCGCTAGACCTGATGGTGCTTTTAAATGCTTTTCCTTTATAAAGGCTTTTGCCCTGATTAATATATTATTTCCTTTACTCATCTTTCTTCGTCAACCTCCGTAGCCTAGTAAGCAGCGTCACTGCTGGATGTTCCGGGTTCAAATTTCGGCATAGGCATTGTACACAAAACACAGGCAAAAATACACATTTTTACAAAAAAATTGACAGGTACAAAAGCAAACTTATCCCTGTAAGGGATCTCTTCCAGTTGACCTTTGAGCAAAGGAGTCGTATATATGAAGCAAAAAATAGACAAACATACCGTGTACAGTGGAGAATATATTTGAGTAATACCAAAAACTTAACTGTTATTATACTAACTAAGATAATCTCGTACATCCAATACACATATAATTAAAATTTACAATACATATACGTACATAATATATATTAAACATCAATAAATAGAATACTCAACCAATTCACAAAATGTTAATTGTTTATTTATGGCAAATATTGTTGGTTGGTTGGTTGTCTTCTTTGTATTTATGTATCTCAATGTATCCCTTCGTATATCCAACGCTAGTCTTAATTTGAACTGTCACGGTCAACAAAAAATGTCACCGTGTCCAAGATTACCGCCTTCTGCATCTGACCCTTGATCCAACCAGCTAGCAACAGCCTTTTGAGAGACTTTTCTATCGTCATTCGTCATTTTGTATAATTGGGTGAATATTTGAGCGTTTCAGCCGCCTAATTTTGATGGCATCATCTTACCAAAGTTTATATTCGTTCCAATATGTTTCTTTGTCAATTGAAGGAGGCACGGTACCTTATACAAATGACGAAATATAACATTGAGATGTTTAGAAAATTCAGCAAAAATGATGCCACCAACATTAGGCGGTTGAAACACTCAGATATTCAGCCAATTATATATTTGGGTCAAAATTCCTTTCGTTGTCTTATTTTGTCTCCCTAAAAAACGTGACACTGTTGTGATTTTTGTAAGAGATGATGTTTTGTTTCCAATTTTTGATGTATGGATTAAAGTCTAGCACGCTAGACGAAAAAGAAATACAAGTGCACCGGATTTTTTTATATACTGACACGAAACAGACACTAAAAGCGTGACAGAGTGGTATGAAACAAGACAACGAAAATAATTTTGACCCGTTTAACACAACGGCTTTAGAAGCCTGCAACTCCAGTGATCAACAATTTTATTTTATAAAATACATGGTTGTTGTGGTATAAAACCCCATTTTTATACGAGTAGCGAATATTACTCACTCTTCGTGTAGCCGATGAATGATTGAATTTTCATGAATTCTCTCGTAATGGGAGTTATCAGTCACTAGGCATTATTGACATATCAAGGTCCTATATTTATAGAAATATTCGTGAACTTTGAATGGCGGAATTATTAATGACACAAGCTCATATTGATTATTGACTGTTCTGAAAACTTATTTCCCAGACGTACGGTTTTTGGCATTTTTTTTGATGTGTGTTGCTAATGCAAATTACTATTTGTCAGTACTAAAAGACAGCTTTTAAAATTTCCCTTTTTACAATTCAAATGGCTTTATATTTGTGATTTTATCGCATTTTTCTACTGACTGGGAGGACGGTTTCCCAATTTATCAGAACTTTCGTGAAGATCTACAAAGTTTAAATAGTTTTTTTTAAGCATGAATTCACTGGCCACCATTATAACCAAATGCAGCTAAATAAAGAAAAAAGTAGTGCTATTTTGACACCGTTTTTTTGTGAGCATAGTTTTGTAGTAATTTTGACAATATTATCATAGAAAATGAAGAAGTTATTAAGGCTTATATTAAAGAAATAATTCTACAGAGACAGGTTCACGAAACACAATAAAAATTAACCTTCTTATAAATAAACATCTTCTAACATAGCAAGCTGCTAAGTATTGTTTATCCTTTTCGTATGTATAAACATGGGTGAATCAACTTTATTAGGCAAACATGCATAATTATAGTCAAGTCTGTAGGTGGCTCATTAAGGAAAGGGCTTATTAACACCAGAAAAATGTACGTTTGCATAGTTTAAATAGCATAATTTTGCATAAAAGCAGCTTGACTCAGGCGACCGTAACCATGGTAATAACTGACAGAAAAAAGTTAATTCAACCACATACATATTGATAAGACCAAAGGGACAAACAATACTTAGCGACTTGTTAAGTTAGGAGACGGAGGTTCTATAAAGTAGAATCCATATTACGATTTTTCAAGGTTTATAATTTTACCCCCTACTTAAGTATTCTTATAAATGAGTTTCAAGCCTTGACAAATCGTACCAATTGTACAGTAAAATTAATTTTAGTTTACAGAACCTCCGTGAATGATTGGAATGTAGCTGAGGCGTGAACGGCCAAATTCCTGGCGAATATTTGTTATAGCCTCGCTTATGCGAAGATCGGGAGGCAGTGCTAATGGTATTTAGAAAATGTTGGTTTAGAACAACCTTAATGGTCACCCTTACCAAGTAGATCACCTAGATAACTTTTAATAACTATTGAAATTACAATCAATTGCAAAACAATTGTATCAATATCACTCGTTACGATTTCGATAATATTTTTTTAACCGACTTCTAAACAAAACGGGAAGGCCCTTTGGCACCAAGTCAGGGTGTTATGGTGGGATTTTGGAAAAATCAGTTGAAGACGGTTTAAAAAAAAAATTGCCTGCCTACTCGTATTTTTCTAAACTCTTCCAGCTCTTATTTCCTCTTTGGACCTCTTTTATCAATGCTGAAATGTGTTAGTTTTTAGTATTGGCAGGGTGCAAAGCGGGTGGAGGGGGTAGCCGAAACGATCGCCGCGCTCGCTGCGGCTAAAATTGACATTATGGTTGCCGACTTCAGCTGTCAAATCCATACTGCAGCAAATATTTTCTCATCGTTTTCAGATAAATATTTAATATGGGCCTAGTAAGGTGGTTTTTGTTAATTGCAATAACACCAAGAAGAACAGTGACTGTAAATTTTACCGATTTCCAAGACCATGGTGGAAACGAGACCAAAGAAATAAGTGGATAATGTGTTTAAAGTGTTTAGCTGTAAGTAAATTTATTTGTTAGAGAATAGAAAAAACTTTTATTGAACGGTATCGAAACTCAAAAATCGGCTTACATAATACTTATTTACAAACAAAGTTGTCTTGTACGCCGTTGCTGTCACTGAAGCTTGGCGAACCACTCGGGATTTGATAATACGGGACATGTCTTCTTGGCGAATATCTTCAACCTCGAGAACATGCCCAGCTTGCACCAATTTCATCCCTTTATTCATCGTCTCCGGTTGGAAAACGATGTCGTGCGTGATGGCACGAAACCCCGTTTTAGTTATGAGTAGGCTCATTTCTAAGTGAAAACAACAATATTAATGTTATTAGCAATAATGTTACTGACTGCAATTGTCCAAAATTGCCTTATATATTAAAATAACACAAAATTTAATTAACATTTTTCAAAATATTTACTTACTTCCCGCTTGAAAGCGGCGACTATAATGTCTAAAATGGCCGCCTGTCAATGGCGCTGTCATCGCGCACGGTTCCAATACCGTCCCACTTTGTCGCTTACCATAAAGACGAGATTTCCTTGTATCTTCATATGAATAAACTGGCAAAGCGGTTTTATGGTAAACGACAAAATGGGGGCGTTTTACTAAGCTCACTCACAAATATACTTGTATTGGTATACTGTTTTATTTCCACGTCAATGGAGCATTCCACGAAAAAGTCCACCGATGTCCCGTACGAACACGGTTTTTCTCAAAATTGTGGGTTTATCGAAGTTCTCTATCGTGACTAGAAGAGTCAAAAATTGCTCAAAAATATATGTAATAACTAATAACTCGGAAAAAAACTCCAATTATCGAAATATACACGCGTTTGTACGGGACAGCCCATGGAATGCTCCCAATACACTTTACAAAAGTAAAATCTCGTGCTCGGAATAAAAAACTTCGGTCAATATAAATGTGAAGCTATTGTTTTGACGTTTGTGGCCTCCATTGAGTTTCTTTTGTTGTCAGATGAAAGCTAGGAGTACTTAAATGAGGAGGTTGATTTTAACCTTAAAATGTCTGTTTGAGTCGTTGTGGATTCGATATTAATTAGTCTTCACTTGAGAGGAAATATAATTATAATTGAGCGACTTGTAAATTGGGCATCTCTTTGTGTTTATCACAAAAATGTTTGTTCCTATTTTTTTTATATGATGATGGGGGATGAATTCCTTGGAAAAATCGTTTGAAGTCAGTTTTTGAACTTTTTAATTTGGTAATTATTCAATATTGATGATAGGAAGCAGCGTCATCAGAGTAGGCACACTGCTGCGATCGCCAATCCACTCGCCAAATTGTAGATTGTGGGCATTACCTTTTAACGCGTCAATACGTGTATATTACTAGAAAATGCCTAATATCGCCGGTTTAAAGGCATAACCAACTATTTCGGTAAAACTTGTTTTAGCAAATAGTGTTTTTATGTCATCACCAACTTCAAGGAAATAGTTGGTTCTGCCTTTAACCCGACGATATGTACAATAGTAGAATGAATTATACTGATGATGATAAGAACGGTTTTAGTTAATCAATCTATGTACGGTCCAAATACAAAATCTCAAGTTCGAATTTGCCCCAAAACTTCAATTAAACGTAGCTTTCATTTATTTGGAGTCTTCATTGTTTTTGATTTTCCAATATTAATGACTGTCACTAAAATAAATTATATTGTCTTAAAAGGTAAATAATGACTATGGCAAGGCCTTGACGATAATTACTCTTTAGAAGTAAATAGATATTTCATTTTCCCTCACTATAGCTCGTAACGCGCTTGCTTATCGTACGAGCGGGTAAAAACGCATTAAAATCACTAGTGAGTAAAGTAATGACCTTGGAGCATAGCTCAAAGTAGCATTCGTTTGACAGATAACAAAAAGTAAAATGCTCATAAATAAGCCGTTCCACATTAACCTGCACTAGAGCCTAAAAAGTACACCATCTGTACTAAAAAGATATTTCAAGCACCGTTGCGGATATATCGAGTGGCAGAGGCTCTACCGCGAACCACGCACGAAGTGTTGACTCTGTCGCACTAGTGAATTTTTACGTAAGTGTGACAGGGAGGCAACACTTCGTTCGTGGTCCGCGGTAGTTGCTCAGAATGCTTAGTCATAGTCAAGTTGCCAATCGCTAACGATCAGTAGCGTGTCGTAGTTTTCCCTCCCTGTCACTCTTTCATATTAGTGCGACAAAAACAGTTAGCTGCCTTTCGTTTACGATTGACGATTACGCGTTAGCGATTGGCAACTTGTCTAAGCACCCAAGTATACAACAACATGGCGATATACGAGCAATGGGTAGAGGCGACAGGAAATCAACCGTGTGCCGGATATTGCTAGATTGACTCACCTACTGAACCAGTTACGGGACACCCTGTATAGCTTGAGCAAAAAGTCGTGTATGTAGGCACAGCTAGCAGATTTAGAAAGTACGTATATAACTGTCAACTAATTACAACGGAATAAGTAAAAAAAATATTTAAACTTTCACGATTTTCAGACAAACGGATTTTAATCGCGTAAATTTACGTTTTATTATATCCTGACGTTTCGGGCATGACGTGACACCCGTGGTCGCAGGCAGTAATTGAACGTAAGTTTACGCGATTAAGACCAGTTTGTCTTTAAAATATAAGCAAGGATCGGACAAACGCCCGTCATTTTGAAAACTTAACCCTGTGCCGTATGGTAAAGACTTCCTTATCTTATGATTATGATGCTAACATATTTTTTACGTTTACGAAATTTATTTACTTATTTAAGATATTTTTTTTATAATACGAACACAAAGTATCTATTTAGGAGATCCCAACTAATTCTTAGATACTTGTGCACATCATAATTGTTGGAAACGTCGTTACAACGTCAATTAATATACGCGATATTATTCGTTTAAATTGTTTTATTTCATGAATAACTATCGCGGTAACCGAAGAAGATAATTAACTCATTAGATTAAAATTCAATATCAAAAAATCTATGTCGTTTATTTGTCATAAATTCACAATCAGGGTACATAAAAGGAAAAAGGAGTTGGGAACTCCTAAATAGATACTTTGTGATAGTGTCATTAAAAAAATATCTTATAAAATAAAATGTTAACATCATAAAATAAGGAAGTCTCTACTGTACGGAACAGGGTTATTTTTCGAAATGACGGGCGTTTGTCCGATCCCTGAATATAAGTAAAAAACTTTTCATCACACTTGCTGCTTAAGCGCGCCATTATTTGCGCGCGCAGCGGGAGTAATAGAAAAGTGAAATTCCCTAGGGAGTAATAGAAATCTCAGTACGTCACTTAATAATGTTATTTCTTAAACTTAATTTTTTTGTCGGCAAGTGTGATGAAAAACATTGTATGCATCACGGTCGGTAAGCGGAATACTAACTCGAGTCATAAAAGCCCTCCGCCTGACGGCGTCGGGCTTCTAACACTCTCGTTAGTAATTCCGTACTTACCTCCCTTGATGCACAATGTACTATTATTGTACAGATGTTTATGAACTAGATGTAGAAAGAGATGAATAGCGGCAGAAATGGGAACTATTTAATAAGTATTATTTTTTTTTTTTTATTATTTTCTTTATTGGGAAACAAACAGCGTACAATAATACAGTATTATGAAATTATGGGACTTATACATTAGCCAAAAACAGTTTCCACTAATGGTATAAAGCAGAAATTGCTCAAAGAGAACTTGTTATACAATCTGAAATTACATTATTAATCAATATAGAAAAAACAAAAAGAAAAAGAAGAAAGTTTATCAAATAACATCACTCGACATGCGTTAGCAATACCTACAATGTATGAACATTGAGTAGGTACCTTCACTATAAATTATATTTTATATTTTATTTTATAACATATTTGACATTTGTAAGAGGGAATAAACTTATATAACACACAGTTTAATTACGGAAAAAAAAACTTAGACATGACTTTTTAACGATGAAACAAATTTACCAAGCTTCATATTGAACAAGTCTAGATTTGAATAATTAGAATTATATGAAGAGCACGCTCTAACTAAATAAGAATTTTTTAAATATTTAGTACGACAGAAAGGAATTGCAAACAGTGCATTTGTCCTAGTTCGAGTACTAGTGCATCTATAAGAGATATTACTAATAAGATATTGCGACTCAATTGAATGATTCAATAATTTAAACAAAAATACCTGATCTTTATGTTCTCTGCGCAGCTTAAGACTTAAAATATTATCACCAACAAAAGATTCAAACTTGTATTTCATCCATTTTATAAATTTATTTTGAATTCTTTCAATGACATTATTGTGAACCGAATATTGAGGATTCCATACAACTGAAGCGAACTCTAGATGTGACCTAACAAAGGCATTATACAGTAAAGTGATAGTACGGGGATCCTTAAATTCTTTACCTTGTCGGAAGATAAAACCTAACATTCCGTAGGCCTTCGACGTTATTTTGTCGATATGAGACGTCAATTGAATCTCATTATCAATATAGACACCCAGATCCCTCACCTCAGTGACCCTCTTAAGTTTTTTGTTCATGAGCTGGTAATCAAAAATAATAGGATCACGCTTACGAGAAAAGGAAATTGAGCAACACTTACTGATATTGAGTTCAAGACAATTTTTGGAGCAGTAAAGATCCAACCTATTTAAGTCGTCTTGTAAGTGTATACAATCATCCAAAGATTTAATTAAAGTAAATATTTTCGTGTCGTCGGCAAAAAGTGAAATCTTGGAATAATGAAAACAGTTGACTACATCGTTTATAAACATGTTGAAAAGTAAGGGCCCCAAATGGGATCCCTGAGGGACACCTGCCAAAACAGGGATGAAAGAAGAGGTATAACCTTTGATAGAAACAGCCTGAGTTCGGTCACGAAGGTAAGATGTTAACCATCTCAACAGGTCACCGTGTATACCGAAGCACTTCAATTTTTCGATTAAGATATTATGCGGAATTTTATCAAAGGCTTTAGAGTAATCCGTGTATATAGCATCCACCTGAAACCCTTTATCCATTGCCTTCAGCGAGAAATCTAAAAATTCCAATAGATTAGATTCAACCGAACGCTTATTAATAAATCCATGTTGATTAGGAGTAAGCATAGGCCTCACTACATTAAAGATGGTATCATAAACGATTTTCTCGAATAATTTAGGAATCGTCGACAGTTTGGATATACCTCGATAATTTTGTATATTATGCTTGTCGCCACTTTTATGTATGGGGACTACAAGTGAGCGTTTCCATACATTTGGCATAATTATGACATGAAAATGATGTTATTATGTCGAACTATTATATACAGGGTGTTTTTTTTTTCGACCGTTCAAATTCTACGTAGTGAATGTGTAGGTCATACTCACCAACTTTTACTATGGGGACAAAGTCGAAATCGCGAAAAAAAAATCAGCTGTTTCATACAAATTGGCGGCATTACGCCGGCCGAAATGTATGAAACAGCTGATTTTTTTTTCGCGATTTCAACTTTGTCCCCATAGTAAAAGTTGGTCAGTATGACCTATACATTCACTACGTAGAATTTGAACGGTCGAAAAAAAAACACCCTGTATAAAGATTTATAAATTATGCATAAAAAATGTTCCTTATAAAAATCGTTCGTACTAAATAATTCGAAGGAAATGGCATTCAGCAACAAATTAATGTTACCACCAGCTATGGAGTGTTTGAAAAAAATATGAAAAGTTAAAAACATTCGTTGATATATTTGATTTTATTATGTTGAAATGAGAAATTTTCTATTGACGTGAAAATGCGTCAGATTTAATGTACAAATTAAAACCTACCTGAGTGACTTAGGTACCATAAATCTAAAGTTGATGAGAGATGATGACTGCAGTTAAATTAAATTATTTCACACTAGTGACCCGCCCCGGCTGCGCACGGGTACTATACCTACATAAAAACCTTCCTCTTGAATTACTCTACCTAAAAAAAAAATCTCATCAAAATCCGTTACGTAGTTTTATAGATTTAAGCGTACAAATGGACATAGTGGACAGAATAAGTGACTTTATTTTATTCTATGTAGTAATTATGCACGACATAGTACACAAATAATATATTTCTAAAATATAGTTTGCTGCAGTTTGTGTAAAAAATATCTATTTAATAAATCAGAAATAACTTAAAAGAGTACCTAGATTATTCGGCGGGACACAAACGTGACGTCACATTTATGTATTGTTCACGTGAACTGAATTTCGGCGACAGTTATGATTATGACAGTTCGAAAAAAGATGTTTATTATACTTATCACTCATCATGTTTATGCAAAAAAAGCGAAATATAAGATGCCATGAGTTTACTTAATACCACTCAAAAAATGTATTATAAAGAAAATGCCTTCTATTTTTTTAACATCACATTAACAAACGCCATCTATACCACTGAATTGAAACTACGAGCGTAACTAGACAGGAGGCAGAGTTTCTGTTTCACGGCGCAGTGAACTTAGTTGTGATGTAGCCACCACCCGTTAGATGGCAGTATTATTATGTTGGATTTCAGACTGTCTAGATGGCGCTGGTATTTAGTTTAACTGAACTTTGCAACTTTTTAACAATGCTCATTTATTTTTCAGCGATTTGTATTTTTGAACAGAAAATTTTGCACTATCTTTACAACAGACTAGAATGCATGACTTTTCATTATTTTCCATTTTAAGATTTGGAATAAAAATAAAAATGTTTTTGTTTGTTCGAACATCCCACAAATTAGTAAAAATAAGGACCTCCCTAATATTATCAAACCGCGATTAGAATTATATTCGAAAGTACCTACTGTTGTCTGTTGACACAACATTATATAAATCAATCTAGGATATATTCATATATTCATAGTTTAAGTGCAAGAGATTTTCAGATAATAGAATAATTAATCACTCACTACATCTATAAACAACTCTTTCCTTGGTACATTTTGTGTCATTGATATTGATTTAAACTTTTACGATTATCAGTATCACTCATATTTTAAAGTCTGCCTGCGACCACGGGTGTAACGTCATGCATGCCCGAAACGTCAGCTATGCTATTCTCTTATTGACACATTCGACGCGCTCGATGTCGAGACAGTCTAAAATCCTAGCTGTTTGATTTGACAATAGGAATCGAGGCTGTGAGCGAGGTTGTGGGCGAGTTCGTCGCTGTTTTTCGTTAGAGAATACGAAGTTCATACATTAAACGTCAAACTTTTGACGCAATTTAGTTCCAGCTCACGCCGCATTCGTCGCCGAGCACTAGTGTCGTTTAAAGTACATTAGTGAATACCATTTTTAGGCTCGACGCTGCCGCAGCGCTGACAGCAAGGCGGTTTCCTTAGTGAATAACACTGCAGGATATAATTAAACGTAAGTTTACGCGGTCAAAACCCGTTTGTCTTTAAAATATTTGTGTCATACCTAGTAAGTACTGTTGTGTCAACAGTACTCACTAAGTTACTTCTAATCACGGTTTGATAATACATGTACCTAGGTATTGTTTTAAAGAGACCACGACTATATGACCTCACAAATTGAACGGCTCCATCGATTCCCAGATACGCAGATAAACAAATAACTCGACGACACTTTGGCACCGCGCCATCCAACGGGGCGGATCATCAAATTTTCCTCTGAATCCGAATGCCAATAGGAATGATCGAAATGTTCGTAGTGCTTGTATTCAATTATTAAATTGAAACTAGTGTAAATTGAAACTCTTTAATGGGCATATTTGCGAGAATGAAAACATTGCAATTGATAAAAATGCAGAACACCTTCCAAAATCCATTCGTTTAAAATTTTCATAGATTTTTACAAAATGCAATGTGTTTTCTTATTAAAACTCAGAGACATAATTTTCTTCGCTGAATGAAATTACTGAAATCTGAAGCCCTGCCGCGAACTACGTATGAAGTGTTGCCTCTCTCTCTCACAGAGAGGCAACAAAATATATCAGTTGGACAATTAGCTTCCGTGCAATGCCAATGGATATTGAGGTTCATTGTGATTACAATAATAATTATCAATAAAAAGTACAAATCAAAATATTTAGTTAATAAATAATTTGCTTTGTATTTTCACAATACGTTCAATAAATGGCAGCACCAGCTCTCTCTAGCTATTCTAGAAAACTGTAAAGTACTTGTATTCTAATAGGAGGTGCAGGCATGTATTGCTTGCCCTTAGAGAATGGTCAAAGGCGCCTAGCTTTGTAAGGGACTGCATATACCCGAGAAATTTGACCGATGGTTGCTAAGACCGAGTGGCCGAGGGGTACAGGCATCAGCCGCGAAAGCTGAGTACGTGGGTTCGATCCCTACCTCGGACATTAGGTGATCTTGGTCGTTTTTCTTTGGTGTATGACATCTAGCATTTATAATTTATAATATATAGTATTAAGTAGTGTGACTACTGGGGAAAAATAAAAAGTATAAATCAAAACATTCAGTTAATAAATAATTTGCTTTGTATTTTTACAATACGTTCAATAGATGGCAGCACCAGCTCTCTCTAGCTATTCTAGAAAACTGTAAAGTATTTTAATAAGAGGTGCATGCATGTATTGCTTACCCTTAGAGAATGGTCAAAGGCGCCTAACCTTGTAAGGAATTGCATATACCCGAGAAATTTGACCGATGGTGGCTAAGACTGAGTGGCCGAGGTGTACAGGCATCAGCCGCGAAAGCTGAGTACGTGGGTTCGATCCCCACCTAATGGTGATCTTTGTCGTTTTTATTTGGCATATGACATGTAATATTTATAATTAATAAAACTAACACAACATGAGAACTCAAGTATTCTAAAATTACATATAATCTAACAGGTTTTACTGGCTAGCCTGAAAAAATCTACTCAGTACCCACGTTTGGTGAACAGCAATTTCGAGAAGCGAAGCAGATTTTAAAAGCTTCAGATCTCTGAAAAGTTGAAAATGGAACATGCGATGGTTGGTACTACTAACAAATGATGCTATTTGCGATACAGATGTTCATTCGGAGTGGAGATATGATAATATTGATGTTTTATTTCATGGTGACGGCGGAAATCAAAGTAGTTTGAAAGCCACGCTTCCAATTGTCAACAGTCTTCAAAATAAGGGAGAAGGATCTCTTTCGACTGTATGTTTGTTTTTCTTTTACCTTAGAATTTTCGACTGGATGAATCGGTTTTGATGATTCTTTTTTATTTCAAAGCAGATGCTTTCCGATTGGCCCCATTTTAATTTAGTTCAGTTCTGTCAATGGCATCCAAGACTTGAGAACACCATATAAGTCTTAAATTTGCATTAAGCATGTGCACAACAAATGGACGAAGAACTCAATATCACGCCAACCAAGATGGTCTCATTGCAACCAAGCAGGGAGAAATCAGTTGAAGTTTTTTTTTGATTATTATAATCACTAGGTTCCACGCTGACTATATTATTTGCCCCTCATTTTGATTGGGATTCGGATGTTGTAATAGTTTTATGTGCTGTTTGGCTACGATGAAGCCGTTCGGTTAAGAGGACTGCAACAAATTCTCGGCCACAGCAGACTTAACGAATAAAAGTCTCCCCAAATTTATCGATGCGAATTCGGTTAGATCCATTTATGAAAACCTTTATCATCATCATCATCATCATCATCAGCCTATGATAGTCCACTGCTCAACGTAGGCCTCTCCCATTAACTATGCGTATAGACGCATTAGGAGGTAAATAATACCCATAATTGCCACGCTGCGCAAGCGGATTGGCGATCGCAGTAATGTGTCCATTATGCTGCCCATCATCAATCTTTTGTCAAATAATGGTCAGTGACACTTCAATTCCTTAGTCGACTCTTACGACACCCGCATGAGGAGTTGCGGTGGTGACAAATATATTCTTACTGCCGTCACCATACGGCCAACTTTTGAAACTACGGAAAACCTTTATAACTACACACTAAGAGCGAAAAAGAAACAACTTTGAGGACACTGATCGACAGTAATACAGCGCAATTTTCCTTAAAAATGCGAAAGCGTCGATATGTTTTGGAAGACCCTAAGTCTGCAGAATTTGAAATACTTGAAAGTTTTTCATGTACTCTTTGGAATGAAAACAAGGCATCCACCTAATTGCCTCACGTCATATTGAATTTGCTAACAAATTGGGGGAAGAATGAAAAAAGTCGTAAAGAACGCACCCGTGACCCAAATTGCTGAATCCATTCCTTTGTTTAGAAACACGGTGATTGAGGTGAGCGTCCAACGATGTATTGTGCAGGAGCGAAGAGTTGTAATAATATCTATTTTTTTTAATTTAATATTATAATGATTAAAATTGATGATTATTATAATTAGCAGAAAATGACGTATATCAAGATTTTATTCATTAACATAAATGAAAAAATTGACAAGCAATAAGTACTACTGGCTGCATAAATTTATCCGATAAACTTGAAGGAATTCATTCATGATTTGATTTGACCATTTTTGTAGCCGAGCATATTGTATTTGTATTAATTATAGTGTGTTCGTTATAAATGGTAACTATTGCTCTATGTATATTTGTATCAGTGCAACCTAGGCTATCTATTGGGATTCATTGAAAATTTGCGTCGCGGAATGTACCCTGTGGCTCATTTCGTGACACCAAACCTGAGTTAGGGCCATTTAGCGCAATCTGTTTTATATAATATGTAGCTTTTTTATGCTTTAGGTGGCAAATGAACAGACGAATCGCCTGATGAAAAGCAATTAACGTCGCCCTTGGGCACCCGCAACACCAGAGGCATCGCAAATGCGTTGCAGGCCTTTAAGGTAGGAGTACGCTCTTTTCTTGAAGGTTTGAAGGTCGTATTGGACCAGAAATACCGCTTGCAATAGTTCGTTCCAAAGTTTAGCTGTGCGAGGCAGGAAGGTAGCTATTTTCCTTCTTTCTTATACTAAACTAAATATCAATGGACGCGGGCCTTCTCTGCAGGGTGGGCCTCTCGTAAATTTTACTCATCTATTACTATAAAAAGGATCGTAAAGAATTGTTGATAAGCGGAAGCATTGATTATGATTTGATTCAGAAATAACGACATCAATAAACTGGATATTGTTGTGCCTGAATATACTGTTCTATAATTGTCCCTCGTTTTTATGGGTCTTTAGATGAAACAGCCACAATGAGTATTTTTTTATTTCGGTCTTTCATTGTTATGAGACGTATTAAAGGCGTGTCTAAAGCACTATTGGCACCAAAGCGTGTGGTGGGGGTACCAAAACGATCATAGTGCTCGCTGCGGCTAAAATGTACACTTCGCTTTTGACAGCAGCTATGCTATTCTCTTATTCATACATTCGACGCTGCGTTCGTCAACGAGCTCGACGTCGAGAGAGCCTTGTTTAAAATCCTAGCTGTTTTATTTGACATTAGGAATCGAGGCGGGGAGCGAGGTTGTGTTCGTCGCTGTTTTTCGTTAGGGAATACGAAGTTCGTACATTAAACGTCAAACTCTCGACGCAGTGTAGTTCCAACTCACGCCGCATTCGTCGCCTAGCACTAGTGTCGTTTAAAGTAGGTACATTAGTGAATACCATTTTTAGGCTCGACGCTGCCACAGCGCTGACAGCAAGGCGGTTTCCTTAGTGAATAACACTGCAGTTTGCCAACTCATGTCAACGCTCGTCAACAATTTGATTTTGTATAGAATTCACACATAACTATGATAATTTTTGAGATTAAAATAAAAAAATGTGGCCGTCGTTGATTTTAATAAATGAAACAACATAAGACGCTGTAAATTTTACAAAATTATAACAGCGTGATGGAAAGGTGAACAAGGAAATAAGCGGATCATTGCTGTAAGAAGAAAAAATAAGTCACTGAAAACCTTAAAATAATACGTAAACGGCTAATTTGATATTAAATTGCTACTTATGGCGACTTACTAACGAGAATGAGTTTTTATTCATTTTCTACTTTTTCGACCCTATATTTGTGACGTATCTTTTCTTCAGAAAAGCATATTTTCATGTAAAAATCATAGAAAATAAACACTCTTGAAAAGACAGTCCACATTTATTTATGAAAAGCATGAACGCATTTGGCATACTTGCATAAAACATTTTTCCAGCAATATTTGCACAAACCTTCATCGGATGCACTGAGAAAATATAAATGTATGAGCGGTTTGTGAAGTTGAGTGCAAATAAAGTGTATTGCATTTGCAATGTGCAGCGAACGGAGGCGGCAAATATATGTGTACACTTGCACCTTATTATAAAAAGGAAAAAGATCAAAAGGGCGTTTTCACAAACCGTTGTTGAAATCACCTTGTTATTTAATTCGGACAAGTTTGGGCTTGTTCTACTCAGGGTCACGAGCTCTTTCTATTCTAATAGGAGAAAAAAATGTCCTAAAATGTTTTTTTCCATTACGATACCGTTTTTTCATAGATTTTCAAAGGCGGTAGCGTAATCGAAGGAATGAAAACTGTATGAAAACTGTGGGACATATTTTTTCCCCTATTAGGAAGAAAAAATACCTGTTCTACATCAACTTCCAATCAAATTATGAGTATTATGATAATATTAGGTTGGTTGAATTCATTATCATACATTTTTCTTTTCTTCTCTTTGTAAGTAAGTAAATAATAATATTAACGTTACTAAAAACCACAGAATTAAATTACGTAGAACCTATATCCGTGTAAAATGAAACTGGCTCGTAGCACTGAAACGCCCGTAGCGGTCCTTTGTGCTACGCCAAATTTAATTGCTACGAAACCATTTTTTTTTTGTAAGCCGCTACGCTGTTATTAACTGGTGTTAGTTGGCTTCTGTTTTCGACTGGGTGCTCGTAATGCTATATCTTTTACTCTTATGTGGTGATAATAAGTGTAATGGAGATAGCATTATGGCAGTCGCTAGATCACTTTGTGGGAATTTCAATTAGCTTCTTTGGTTTTCATTGATTTGTTAAAAAATGGAATACTCAAGTTCAAAATTAAAGGAAAGTTTTAAATGTAACTGGTTTTTGATTGTGTTTCATTTTTGATTAGGGGGGAAATCTCACGCATCTGGCTTGCAAACATACGTCATCCAAATTTAGGGTTAATGAGTATGAGTATGAGTATCAAATATAAATTATACCTTATTGAAAATGAGAAATTTCCACTTTTTTTTAATTCGCGGCTTTAATTTTACTAGGTCAAACCACGAATTGTTCAAGTCTTGATTGAATCTTAACTATCAATCTTTAGTTTAGTGCCTTGTTTATTACAAAAAAATGTTTTTGACCGCCAATGTAATATATATGAGGATACACATGTGACATTGTCAATGTCATCCTCTAGAGTTACAGGTGTTCATAGCTTACTGTAACACCTGTAGGGTAAATCCAAGGCAGAGAGCGAAAAAAAGGGAATTTTTTGATGTTAGAATTTAACTAACTATAACATCATATGCCACTTTACTGCTAACTTTTAAAAAATTCTCTTTTGAGATACCTACATACAAAAACCGAACTAATCAACTGTCACAATACGTTAAGGGGATTATTCAAACTACAAAAAGTAGGTTAGATTTTTTTTTAATCCTAAAAAAACATAATATTCAAAAAATATAAAAATATAATAAAAACTGAATATATTTTTTGCCAGAAAAAATAAAACCTTCATTTATATCCAAAAAAATCTACGAATCCTGTATATTTTTACTTCAGTTACTTTAACTTCTTATTTCGATCACTAACTATAAAAAAGTACGTTTCTTTGGAGGTAACAAAAGTTACCATTTTCTTTTGAAACGCAAGTTACCAATGTTTTGAATTTTTATTTCCGTACTGGAAAAATTTTAGGATTCTCTTTTGCTACATTAATATACCTTAACTCTCTTCTAACTTACACAATTTCAGTTAGAAGAGAATTCTTATATCAATAACGAACTAAACATATCGTATTTAAATGATGCTTCAAAAACCCTTGTCCATTTCGTGTACCAAAAGTTACCACATCATTTTGGTGTACTGAGGCCAGGTACTGGTTATGTTCCAAGTAATTTCCACCTTAGTTTAATGAAATTAAACTGTACTACCTATTCCGCCAGCAAAAAAGGATATTTAAGTATTAATCAAGCCACAAATAACATTTGTTTGACAACTTACGATCAGGTGGAGTGGAGCCACTTTGTTGTGCCAACATAAAAAAAAACTTAGCATTCTAAATGTAACGCAAGTTACCATGGATTTACCGTGTAACTGGTTAATATCAGGCGGTCACTTCATTATAATAAAGATTGCTTTCACAAATAATTGATAATAAAATGTACAAAGATCAACACAGTCCATTTACAAACTCTATTGAACTCTATTCTCATTTCAATAAGGGTCACAAATGTTAATTTAAATGTGTTGCCGATCGTACAACATCGGAGTTAATTACGAAATAATGATTTCATTAAAAAAGTTTGCGAAAGTCGGCTCCTATAGTCCTTAATTGCAAATTAGAAAGTTTGGAGACAAGAGGGGGAAAAGGTGGAAATACAGTGAAGATATATACATATATATTTTCCACTTTACTTATGTTTTTGTACTCATGATGTTTTAAAAGTAAATCTATCAAAAAACTAAGCATTTACTGAAAAGAAAAAATATACAGGTTGTACAGTAATTATATAATGGATAAAACTTTTAACCACGAAGAGGACACTGGTCCTAGTGTAAAAAGCTGTGTCTATCAAGACACTTTAAAATCAGTCAGACAGAACCATTAATTGAGAATATTTTTCAAAAAACTGTACGTGAAAATCTTTTTATTTATGGGTTTCACGATCATTACTGTGAAATAAGCAACCAAAAGCTTAAAACTAAAAGTGTGAATATCTCGAAAACCAGAGAACCTTAACTAAACATGAAAGTTGATTTTCGGGACCAGTATAAGGTCCATTGATTACTAGACACCTTGTATGTACAATTAACATAATTGTTGAAATATCATCATCACCAGCCAAATGACGTCCACTGCTGGACTTAGACTCCCCCAGAGAGTGCTACAAAGATCGGTCGTGAGCTGCCCGCATCCAGTGGATAGGGTACCCGCAACCTTTACCAGGTGGTCGCTCCATCTTGTAGGGGACCTTCCCACGTGCGTCGTCCAGTGTGTGGTCACCAATCGAAATATAACTTTCCGAAAATAATGATATTATAATATGTCAGCCTATATAATGTCCCACTGCTTGGCACAGGCCTCCTCTCATATATGAGAGGGATTGGGCTATATTAGTCCCCACGCCGGCCCTTAGCGGGTTGGGAACTTCACAATTTCACATAGTTACACTTCAGAATTTATTTGTGTATGTAAGCAGGCTAATGGTAAATATCATTTCAAATTCATCTGATATTCCGTACATAAGTTTCGGAAAACTCATTGGTACAAGCCAGGATTTGAACCCACGACCTCCGTATTAAAAGTCAAACGTCTAAACCACTGAGCCACCACCACTTCCTCGTGAACAATCCCAATTATTGTTAATGAAACCCCGGAACTAGAGCTTCATTTTATACCATTACCATATTAATTTGAATCACAAATCGCATTCCCGAGAAGAATTGTCTTTTATTCTCAAAATGCAACTTCAATTTATTCATTGTATGCGCTTTTTAATCCACATTTCCATTATAGTATCGTAGAGCTATTTGAATACGGGTCAGCCATTATATTTCCAGATGCTATTTCGAAATGAAATATAGACCTTGTGCTTATCTCGGTTTAGTTCATTCCATGATCTAGAATTCTAGATTAGTATTCGCATTCATTCAATAGAATATTTTCTGAAAGCAAATGTATGAGGCGCGGTGGCGGCAGTAAGAATACTCACCACCCTAAGTAATAATCACCACCTCAACTCTTTCCGTGGGGGTCGTAAGAGTCGACTTAGAGTACCCTCAAACCTATGAACGCTTTCGCATTTTTAAGGCCAATCGCACCGTATCACCGTCGATCGGTGTCGTCCAAGCTGTTTCTTTTTAGTTCTAGCGTAGAAATAAGAAATAAATAAATTATAAATATTTTTGGACATCTTTACACAAATCGATCTAGTCTCACGGTAAGCTCAATTAAGGCTTGTGATATGGGTACCAAGCGACGATATATATATAGTAGATGGATGGATACATATAAGCCATGACCAAGGAACAAATATTTGTGATAAATAAATACACAAATAATGCCCTCGCAGGGATTCGAACCAGGAACCTCCAACTTCGTAGGCAGGGTCACTACCAACTAGGCTACGGAGGCTGACAAATACAGGTACAATGACAACAATAAAGGTTTTCATAAGTGAAAGTGAAGTTGAAGTGTCATAAACTACTCATTTCTTAGATTGTTGATGGGCAGCAGCATCTTTGTGGACACACTAATGCGCTGGCCAATCCGCTTGCCCAGCGCGGCGATTATGGGTCATCATCATCAGCCTATGATAGTCCACTGCTGGACGTAGGCCTCTCCTATTAACTATGCGTATAGACGCATTAGGAGGTAAATGCCCATAATTGCCACGCTTATAGCTATCACCTCCTAATTCGTTCATACTCATAATATATCTAGTTGTAGGAGAGGCCTATACGAGCAGTGCCTATACCTCGTATACAGCAGTGGACTTAGATAAGTTGATTATGTGATGTGATAAGATGAACAACTTTATGATAAAAAGAACCCCACCCCGTTCCTGCCGCAATGTAACACTTTATTTGGGCCATTTTTTTTAAAGTTGTCCACCCCGCCCACTTTTTTTACAAAATAGGTATTTTTTATGTGATTTTTACTCAGAATCGTGAGCTCTTTTCATACTAATAGGGGAATGCTAGTTCCATAATATACGAACATTTTTCGGACTTTCTATTCCGTTACCGCCATACAAAATGTATGAAAAAATGGCAACGGAATTGAAAAAAACCTTGACAAAATTTATCTTATATCAGGATTAAAAGAGCTCGCAATTCTAAGTGAAAATCATATTAAAAGATCAAAATAAAAAAAGTGGGGCGGACAACTTTAAAAAAAAATCCATTAAAATAATATTTAATTGGCCAAGAAACGCCCATTACAGAATTGGTTTATCTTTTAGGTATTTGAAATTGTCATGCTAAATTTCGGCTTGACATTCTGCGAAGTAAAGTTTTTGCACTGAATGAATTAAACTTTCTGCTTTAGCTGATTTCGTGTTTCATTAATATAATGTACTTACAGCCTAAGAAAGAGATTTTACAACAATGTTTCGTATTATAATCGTTTTATTGTTAAAATTCATAAAATAATTAAGATGCGTTAACAAAATTAATGCGAAAGTATTTTTTAATTTAAGAAGAGGTACCTAACTACGTATATATAGTAAATATATCTTACTTTAATTTATGATTTATGATATGAAACTGTTTGCCGATACGTTTAGTCCTGTTAATTATTATGGAGAACGCACATTTGAATATCTAATTCCGAAAATATGTAACGCTTTGCCCGAAAAACTGTTTATAAACAAAAATAACATGAGTTCTTTTAAGAAAAATGTCTGTAAATTTTTATTAGAAACTTGTAATGGGGATCAATGAGAATGTGTAAATACATTCTCATTGATCCTGACTACATAATAACGGTAGGTAATTATAGATCTTTAATTATAGTAGCATGAAATTAGTCATTACTATTTAGACCACAGAGCACGGACCTCTTTAGTGTGTAACCTTAGAGATAGAGGCGGCCTTGGCTGTCATTTTCATAGAAATCGACCGTGTCAGGTAATTTTGACATGTTAATGTAAATAGTGTTGTGGTATGGCTCGATATTTTTATCGATAGATTAAAACCAACAGTTATTTGACTAAAAATGTTACTTGAAAAAAGCTATTCAAACATTTTTAAAATCTCACTAAAATGATGTCGTTATGAATGATATAAAAACAGTAAAATTTATACATTTATTTGAATTTATATTTACAATAAGTACCTACTTACATTAAGTTGTTAGCTTTAAGGTTAAAGTTACACAACAAGTGTTAAGGGTAAGGCTAGACAAGGTCTTAAGACCGCCTGTTGTTTAACCTCTGTCTAGTTATATATGTTACCTTTGCATTGGTTTGTTTGTTCCAGGTGTGCAAACTATATCTACTTATATTACGTTATAAAACGCAAAAAGAAAATTGTAAGTATTAATGGGAACTAAAATTAAACGATCAACTGTAAGGAGTTTAGAAGGTTAGGTAATTTAGGTAGGTATTATATGAGGACAGATTAACTAGATGTATAAGTGTATAAAGATATTTTTAAATTCGTAAATTGTACCGTTTTACGTTTTCTTGAAAGATTATCAGATGGGTTACTTGGGACAAGAAACACCTGGAAATTACATACTTAAATTAATATGTATTAACAGATAACATCAGAAATCCTTTAAAAGGTACTTTACTTTTAAAACATAATAAAATTATTTAGCAAAGCTAACTTACCTTGTCAAACGCAGGATGGAGTTTTAAAGTTGGACAGGCATTGGATGACAATATAGATCTCGGATTTATTTTTACAAAACAGTCATTTTGGAAGTGGTCCGAACAAATTGTGTCGTGTTTTTGCGGAAACCAGTTCAACTTTCCAGACGCCGTTATCCAGCGTTCTCTGACACATGGTTCTATAGGAAATCTAAAAATTAAGTCAGAATTTCTTAAACTATATGTTTTTGTATAGTTGCTTCATTGTCTGTACTCTAGATAAATATTATATTATTGCTAAATATAAATAAATAAATAAATGTGTGGGGGACAGTCTCATACAAATCAACCTAGCCCCGAACTAAGCAAAGCTTGTACTATGGGTGCTAGGCGACGATATATATATGTACTTAAATAGAGAAATACACATAATTATACTTACTTATACATAGGAAACGTCCGTAACTCGGGAACAAATTTTGAATTTCTACTAACACTGTTTAGTTGTAAGATTTTACATAGACTATCGATAACAAATTCAGCGTCGTGTCTGTTCACTATGTCTCTCGCCCATACTAATTTTATATTGAATTTAATATAACTTTTTTTACTTACCTGTGATAGAAAACGTTTGAATTTTGTTTATTAACGTACGTAGACTGGTTCCTGCACCAGATTACAGAGCAATGTGGCATTCTTGGTATATTTTTATAGTTTATATACCCATGACGTCCCGAGAGGTACTGACAGCACATATGCGTAAAACGCATATGCGCGGCACGGGTTTTGTTTGTCACGCCGTCTCTCTATAGGCGCCCTAAGAGTTCCAACCTCCTTGATTTAGACACAATCTGTAGAAATCAAGAGCTAATGTGCTGCCAACAAACTGTCACGCAGTTTGGCAGTATACTACCAAATGTAATTGTATTTGTGTCTTACCTGAATAAATGATTAATAATAATAATAATAATGTTCTCATAAAAATAATTATACATTTCATCGTAAGTGATTGTATAATCAAAAAATTGATTCAAGAGTACCTAACTAAAAACCATCAATTATGAATTATGCGATACTCAAATGACCATTGGTCTAAGACCCATGTATAACTCGCAAATCGCACTTTATTTATTTTTTATTCTTTGTCTCAAACTTACCTTATTTTCATAGCCTAAAGTATTTGAATAAACATAAGCTTGAGCGTTTATAACCATGTTCACTGCCCTTGTATTTTATGCAGGCAGCAATGTGTTTGTTAGCCACGCGCTAGACCCAGCCGGGAGCTGTATCGATCCAACGCCTACCGTTTTGCGAATGGCAATGCTCGAACGTGAACATTGCTGCTGTATTACTGGCAGGCGCTTAACTCAGTGACTACGTGTGACTTACTTTTTATGGTATAAAGGAAACTGGTCATACGAAATTAGCTAATTACTAAGATCCGACCGAGACCGAGACCGAGAATAAAGACTCTCGGCCGAGACAGAGACCGAGACCGAGACTTGGTAGAAAGGATACAAAACGTATAAATTACATAAAAAATCCCTAGCAAATACCTATAGTAAGTACTAAGTACAGCAATTTTTTTATGGATATTTTCTTTATTTATTATTTATGTAGGTACCCCAAAAGCCGGTATTTTTGGACGAGAGCCGAGAGGGATCTCTTAGTTACGGTGAACATACATTATTTTAGTATGCAAGCGCATATATTGTCTATTAAGACATTCATCTGACCAATGGTGGTAATAATATTAGGTACCTACTCAATAAAATACACGTTTAAAACGGATTACCGTCAGTTTTCTTATAATATTTACAACATCCCGCATGGATCAAGATTTCTAAGTGTCAATATTCATTTACACAATATGACAAGACATTGATCTGACCATTGGTTGATCATGTGATACTCGATATATCCAAATAACTGTCATATATATTATTGACTAATGCGCCACCAATATTGACATGTCTGGTGCTCGGGAAGTAACATATTGCTGTAGCGGACAATAATATCGACATTCCGGACTCAGTTCTGTGGTGCAAGACAAGATATAATTATTATTTATTTACGATATTATTATGTTATGGACGTTCAGTGGCATTCGTACTAGTGATTTGCAAGATTTTATGATTATTTAATATATTGAATTATTTCTTAATATACTTACTTTTAACCGACTTCAAATAAGGAGGTTCTCAAATTGATTTCTTTTTGTGTGTTACTCGATATCCCCGAGAATCGTTAAACGATTTAATTTTAATCTTAATCTAAAGTATATAACCCTGTTTTAGTCCCATTGGCACCAACTCGGGGTCTGATGATAGGATGTTGGAGAAATCGGTTGAAGCCTATTTTTAATTTTGTGATTATATTTGATTGCTATAAAACCACCCTATTTTTTTAAACACATAATTTATGTTTTTTTTATTCGTTTTGTTTATATTAAGTTATCAAGAAATAACAAATCGGTCATTCTCAAAATTTAAAGCCTAATTCAAATTACCGTGTCACTTTTTAGACACTGAAAAAATTGACATATCAATAAGAATATTGGAACTGAAATTCCATTGGGCTAAAATCTGCTACGGTAATGACAGAGATCGGAAAAATGTGCGTCATTGTTCACAATAATATAGACATGACTCCTAAGTTGATTGAATAATTAATCATTTTCTGAAAATGACATATTTGACACTGGTAACTATGAAAACCTTTTTTAATAGTCACATCAAAGCTTCGAAATCAAATTTCAGGAAATTATTCGTTTGATTATTAATTTCATAAATTTTGTAGTCATGTCCATATTATTGCAAACATTGACGCACATTTTTCCGATCTCTGATAATAACTAAATGATAGATAACGTCAAAATCCGCGTCTTTATACTAACATGGATATGTAAAAAAGCTCCTAGCTTTCCCAGGAACCTACATAAACTAATGTTTATTCGCATTACCTACATTTTTATCGGTTTCCGGTTGACAACACGCCGATCCGCCGCTTCCGGTGACGGATAGCGGTCCTGAGTTTAATGTCCTTTTAATGTTAGAAAGGTATTAAGGTTACTTTTATTGTGATCTTGTAGTGATTTAAAATATTATCTGACCGGGTTACTCGCGTAATTGAAGTCGATTATTACTCGTGTTTCGACCCATTAAGAAAGTCCTGTTCCAGAGCACCGTCGGCCAAAATATATGTCAAGTGACATTATTTACGTAAACTTTAAAAATATATATATATACTGGTAAATGGCTGAACAAGTCAACAGTATGTACTTACAATGGCACTTTAGATTTTTTTATATTTTTGTGGGTCGGATTTTTATTTATTTATTTCAAGCGTAATATGAATGAGTCACGAATAAATACGCATAATGGCATGATTTTTGTTTTTTTTATTCGTAAGAATGTACGAGTGACAGCCTCTTTCACAATACCTATGAATAATTCTCGTAATTTTGGTCTAAGATTCAACTACTTTTATTATATTAATATTACTGTACGACACGTAAAAATATGATTTTGGACACTTTTTGTCGGTTAAGAATAATTGGCAGAAGCATAATAATTATTATATATTATAATTTATCATTCGAGGAAATTTTATGTTGATTCTTAGACCAAACACAATCTGAATTTTGTTTCTTAGGAACTTAGGTATATCTTATATTTACATTACTATTTTACAATATATTTTAATAACATTGTGACTTCATATTATTTTACACAATATTTATTGTTCTCTATAACACCACTCCTTTGACAACATTTTATGACAATGATTTTATCCTAACGGAACACAAACTTGAGTAATACAACTAATTTACAAATGAGGTAAACTAATAGAGCGTGAGCACTGATGTGGAGCGTCGCCCCATATAAGCACACCGTGGGGCGGTGCCTCACGTCCATGATGTTTATGTGGGGCAATGCCCCCTGCCCATCATACAAGAGGGGCGCGACAGTTAAAATCTTTAAAAACCTCTGTCAAAGGACCCAAATTCTGCGATTTAGAGTCTATCCGAAAAGTGAACGGATGTAGCAGCAAGGCACTGCAATATATATCTCATGTTGCTTTCACTTTCTAAACAAATCCTATTAACAAAAAATTATGAGCTAGGGGAATTAGTTTTTCGTCTAAGCAAATATTCTATCGGCCAAAAGAGAAGACAGGGCACGCAGCAGGCGGCTAACGCGTAGAAAGCTGGCACGTAATCTGAGTACACGTCCTTTAGCAGACCTGGAATTAATTGAGATCATTATGCCATGATTTTTGTTTGAAATAGATGATTTCTAGCATAAAAAAACATAAGTGAAAACTTTAAGTCACTATCGACAGTGTACAAGCCTTTCTACACTGTCGATAGTGACTTAAAACGGCTACAGAAATATTTGATAAATTATTTTAAACATGTGTCTATGCAATGTGTTTTGAAATGAATAATTATAAAATGTGACTTTACGTGTTTCGTTCCTATCTGACGAAGCCTGCGCTGCGAATTTTGATTTGTGGAAATAAAGTTTTATTTACGAAATACTTAGCGTAAGCAAGAGTTCAGCAAAACGTTGTCTACCATTTTCGACTATATTATTTGCACATTAAAGAGCTTTAAGAACTTTTCGTTAAGTGTATTAAAAAAGTGTAGGTGTTCAACTGTTCAAGTATCCAGATCACTCTTGGTTACTAAAGTAACCATATGCATAAACTCCAAACTTATTTACATACCATTTTCTTTCCAAAAGGGCTTATTTCGTATGAGTTTTATAGAGAAGTTAGCCCTTTCAAAAAGAAAATCAAACGTTCGAACGTATTCACTCACGGACTGTCTCATAAGGACCCACTTTAGAATGATGTTAGGTTAGGATCCGTGGTTTGATGCAAATAGGGCGAGCAGTTCTTGCGAGCTTGCCCTTTATGAGGTAATTCTTATTTTAAAATTACATTGGCCAAGATAAATCTACATTGGCCAAGAATGTGACTATTTAAGCAAAGACATCAACAAATGAATAGCATTCAATCCGCAAAAAAGTCCCACTGACATTGGTTGAGTGGGCTATGTCTATAAATGATCAAATATTGCCTTTTCTGTTGCGGAAACTTCTGGTTCAAGCGTCTCGTTGTCTCTCCCGTCTCCAATTTTATAATAATCTTCCCGGGCCTCGAATTCTTATATGATCCCATGACACCCCCACTTTAGCTACGGGTAACGCCACAAAGGTTTTAGTATGTGCTATACATATAGGAAATGGGACTCGCTCTTCTATATAGAAGAGTGAGTCCCACATACAGGGCAAGAGCTTCCATGGCTTGAGAATAAGATGTGTAAAAGCATTATCTCATGCGTGAACAGAAAATATTCATATCGACGGTAGAAAGGAGAAACCTGTTAAGCCACATTTTGGTAATTGTCCAGGAGAGCGTTTTAAAGTTTTATTTTTAGGAAAAAAAATCGTATCACTTTCTGTGGCCGCTTTAGAGACTTGTGTTCTTTGAACGTACTTTGTCAAATTGTCATATCTATGAAATAGTAATAACGTTATTTCAATAAACTTGGAACCTTCTGAAATAAATGTCGCTTAATTGATATTGACCTAAGAATTCTCCGAAACGAGCCTTTAAGCGACCCTACGGTTTATAAATAAAATTATTTTAGTCAGAAAAGTGTCGCTTACAGGGCAAAGTAATTTGTATGACATGCAATTAACCGACAACAGTAGCACTTGAAAAAGAAGTCGTCAGATCTCAGTATTACTTGGCTTAAACGACGCAGAAAAAAAAGCCGGTTCCGTCGATATATAAAACTCATTTTTGACCAAAATGTCGCTTAAAGGGTTTCTCCTTTCCACCGTCGATATAGTACGTTCGTGGCACTCTTCCCATACATATTAGCACCGTGGGTGTCACGAATGAATTTGTCAAGCAATTGGACTGCGTTATGGAATTTCATAACAAACTAAGCGACAAAATCGAAAAAATAAGTTATAAATACAGGTCGAATATGCAATCTTAAGTATTCGACAAATGTACCCAAAAACCATGTCAAAAGCTATATTATAAAGTATAAATAAGCGAGACACCAAAACATCTTAAGGCTGAGCACTAATCAGTTACGATAAAAAGAATGGAGCTCCAAAGATGCTTTTACAAAATGTGTAAATTTAAAATGTATAAACGAATTTAGAGCCTAAAACCTAAAACATAACGTGCCTAAACGCACATGAGGGCGTCGCTTAATTCATTGTTACATATCTTGAATCTCACGATCTTGTTACTCAATTAACTCAATACACTTACTGTACTCAATTTAAATTTCCAATTTGAACTAATTTTCTATTTTTGACAAATTGTCGCTTGATTATTTATTCCATAACACCGTCCAATTTAGATACCTATGAGAGGAGCGCACAGCACGTTGACAACTCCCGTCGCCAGCATGAACAACGCGTAAGCACCAGGAAAGTCAGCGTGGCTGACGTGGTTGGACACCACCAGCGGGCTCGCCACATGGAGCCAGGCTCGGAGCACCCCTAGGGCTCCGGTGACTATCAGCATCCAGGTGAAGGTGCGAGTTTGGAGGACCACTGAAATAAAACGTTTATTTTATAATCCCACAATGTCGTAACGGATGAGCTTATCATAGAAAAAATTAACAGCGAAAGACTATTATCACTCTGGTCATCTAGTTTATACAAAAATTAGGCAAAATATCGTGAACTCATAGTGTTGGGTCAAAGCTGATACGGTTATTATCAAACCGCGATTAGAATGTGATTCGAAAGTACTGTTGACACAGCAGTGTATAAGTCAATCTAGGATATACTCATAGTCATATTCATATGTTTATAGTTTAAGTGCAGAGACTTACAGACAATAGATTAATTAATCATTCACTACATTCAAACAACTATTTTCTTGGTAAATATTGTGTCATTTGTTGTGTCAACAGTACTCTCAAATCCCTTTCTGATTCCGGTTTGATAATATAAACTTATGAATACAATGTGTTACCATCATCCGGGCTTTTATATAAACCGAGCAAGATTCTTGATTAAACCCTGAGCATGAGCGGATTGGCGATTGCAGCAAAGTGTCCACTATGATGACGCTGGTGCTTATCATCAACCTTCTGTCAAAGAATGGTCAGTGACACTTCAATTAGTCAGCTCCTACGATACTAGTGGGGAGAGTTGGGTTGGTCACAAAAGTATTCTTACTACACGGCTATTTATAGAAAATCATACAGGGAGAACGATAACAAGTTTTACCAATTTCAAAGGACTGCGATTTTTTTGTTGCGCCAATTTTTTACTAACTTAAAAAACAAGATAAAAAATATTACATTTTGGGATTAAATTTGCCTTGACTATGGTCTTCAAATGGTAAAAAATATTTGCTCGCAGCACGTTTGTAACCACTACGTGGTATGAGCCAGTGAAATACGATCGTTTTCTTCATTGCATTTATACTAGCATGTTTCATTGCTCTCACTTTCCTCTTCAAAATAGACCAGATAAAAAGTCTGAAACTCAATGCACTAAGGAATGACACGTGAAATTCGGGTTTCAGCCATTTTTGGTTCTTACGATCTTTATAAGCCGAAGCTCGGTTTTGTTCTTAAGTTTGCGGTCTACAACCCAAATGTTTGCATACCTAAGACTCCAGTGCGGTGTCCAAAACATATTTCCGATAATAAGCCGCTATTAATTTGACACCAGACTTAATAAAATCTACTTGGTCATTTATGAAAACAAAATGGTAGACTTACCTAGTCTAGTGATAAGTGTCAGCAGTGTAGCCGTATAGAACAGCAGCCTGGTGTTGAGCGGGACGACACTACTAAGTATGGCCAGTCCACAGCGTCCTGCCACATCTGCGCCGGCGCACACTGAGATGCACGTTGCCACTTCAGTCTGAAATAGTTATTTGTTATACAAGGGTGCAAAGTTGTATTTTACCCGCGAGTATGAAATTGAAACACGAGCAAGCGAAAGGATTCTATAGTTGAACCACGAGCGAAGCGAGTTGTTCTAAAATAGAATCCTGAGCGCAGCGAGTGTTTTAACATACGAGAAGTAAAATACATTTGCACCCGTGTGTAACACAAAACTTTTCCCCTCACTACAGCGAGGAAACTCAAAAAAGGTAATGATTTGTTCACATTACAATCATCATCTGGTTAGTGATAATAATTTTCCAAATGCTGTAACGTTATACGTTACTTAAATCTATTATTATTAAAAATATATTACAAAATTAATAAATACTACTTAAAACTAGTCTTACTAACTACAATTCTTATGTAATTACAATTAAAATCATATTATAAAACAATAAAAACTAACGCAATACTCGTCGGCGCCGTCTTAGCGCTCCCCGATCCATTCGCATGCAACATTTTAGCGCCCACGGTATCGAGTCCTATTGTTATCCTATGGTCAGTTGCATTGTGCATCGCTGTCCGACACTTCAAATCTTCTTCCGTGATTGAACGCACGTCACACATATTCGGTCTCTAATACGTACCTACTGGTGGAAATCGTAACCGTAATTTGTTAAGTGTCGTCTCTTACGTTCCTCGGAAGATTTTATTATTTAAAAGTTTCACAATAACGCGAGTGTGGAAAACCCCAAATTGGGTAAGTGGTAAATTTATTCACGCAAATATAGTTAAATGTTGCTAATTAGACATTAAGAAAACTTTAGTGCTTTTCTATGATTGTAACGCTGTTTTGATAACTATAGCCTAGATCTGACTTAAAATGTAACTACTTATCTGAATTCTTCACTTGACTTTGCACGATCACGCTGTTGTAACAGTATTGCATCAGAAATTATTTCCACCCTCATTTTTGACTTTTTAATTAACTGCACATTTTGTCCAACTTGTAATCTCCGATTCTGATTGTGAACATCCACGCATCACTTCTACATTATAGGTGCTTTCCCTTTTTCTGCCTTATGCAGGGGTGTTCATAAATCACGTAACCGGGTAATTACTTATTCTCTCGGTGGACGCGTTCCAGGGTCCAACGTTCGGGTTGTTAATTCCTGGCCCTCGTCACTCTCGCCGGTCCACGTTCCTGCCGCGTCGTCACCCCCGGGGCTGCCATACCAGTACAGTCGGCCACAGAACTCACCCGCTCACACCAACGACGGCACTTACCAGGCGAGAGTACCTAACCGCAAAGTAGTCGGGACTTAGCGTGTGGATTTAAATATTTATGTAGAACCCCCATTGCGGCAATCATCATCATTTGTTCAAATATAATAACTTTGCACGTATCTGTGACTTTAATTATTCTCAATTCTATAAGCCCAGATCTTCACCGTGACAATGCATCATGTATTTAATGCAAGATTTTGTCGCAGTAAACTTAGCACGAAAAAGTAAACGCAGCACGATTTTAACACATTCCTATAGTTGCACACCAACGCCAATGCATTATTAAATCATTCTCATTCATTATTTTTACAAAATTATAACAGAACACCCTGAAAGTTGTTTAGTTTACTATTTTTATGCGTGTTCGAGTCGGTAAATAAAGATTATAACCTATAATATTCTTTGACAATGTTGACGTTGACATTTTCTGCGTTTTGTGATTGCATCTAGTCATCTTATCATCATTCACTAAAACAATTGTTACTTATGGAATTTTAAGATTTATTAGTCCGTGGGCTAGTCGGCCTGAAATTAGAAAACGGTATAATTTGGGGGTACCAAGTGTCCTTTTTACAGTAGTTAGACATATTCATAAGGATGTTAAAAAAGTATGATAGACATCTCAAAGTGGTAGCTAATAGGCATACGGGCTATTTCAACATTTCCGTTGTATGACAGGTATGGTTAAAATTAGGAGGTACAAATTTTCCTTTTCACGGCTGTTAGGTAAGCTTATAAAAACGTCAAAAATGCAAGATTGCCATTTATAAGTGCTACCTAACAAAAATGGGGGCCAATCAAAGATGGTGGATCGCAAGTTTTACAAAATCAAGTATATCTCGAGAACTACTAGATATATCTAATTATTCTCTTGAACAAAATTAAAGGCATATCTGTAAGCTTCATATTTTGCATATACACCATATTGCTAAAACCAACCAATATTTAATTATGACCAAATTTATGAAAATTTCGTGATTTTGATTTTTTTTGTGTCGTGTTTTTACATAGTAGTCATGACGCTAGAAAAATAAAATATTTTTTTAAAGATAGTGTATTTCATAAGCTTTAATTTGATGTATATGACTTGTTGGCGGTGTTAAAAAAAAGACCCATAAAAAATATTTAAATGAATTGTAGTCATAATCCACCGTATACTTAGTGATTTGAGAGGCGATGGCAGTTAAGTTTTTTATATATTTCAATCTTGGTTATTTGAAATAAGCACTATTATTTACGAGTGGCACTTCCATCGCCTCTTAAACCACTAAGTATACGGTGCATTATGACTACAATTCATTGAAATATTTTTTATGGGTCTTTTTTTTAATACCGCCAACAAGTTATATACATCAAATTAAAGCTTATTAAATACACTATCTTTAAAAAAATATATTATTTTTCTAGCGTCATGACTACTATGTAAAAACACGACACAAAAAAAATCAAAATCACGAAATTTTCATAAATTTGGTCATAATTAATTATTGGTTGGTTTTAGCAATATGGTGTACATGCAAAATATAAAGCTTACAGATATGCCTTTAATTTTGTTCAAGAGAGTAATTAGATATATTTAATAGTTCTCGAGATATACTTGATTTTGTAAAACTTGAGATCCACCATCTTTGATTGGCCCCCATTTTTGTTAGGTAGCACTTATAAATGGCAATCTTGCATTTTTGACGTTTTTATAAGCTTACCTAACAGCCGTGAAAAGGAAAATTTGTACCTCCTAATTTTAACCATACCTGTCATACAACGGAAATGTTGAAATAGCCCGTATGCCTATTAGCTACCACTTTGAGATGTCTATCATACTTTTTTAACATCCTTATGAATATGTCTAACTACTGTAAAAAGGACACTTGGTACCCCCAAATTATACCGTTTTCTAATTTCAGACCGGCTAGCCCACGGACTATATATGTTAAAATCATCATATTATATAAAGGTTTGTATTTTACACTAAATTCTCAAACAAATTATTTAATTATCATTAATATGGAACAATTTCCATGAGCATTTTACGTTTTGTTATTCCAAAACCAAGGTCATTACTTTGCCACACAAGTGAATAATATGCGTTTTTACACGTTCGTATTAAAGGATAAACGAGCACTTTACGAGCTAGTGAGGGGAAAATTTTATTTATATAACATTTTTTAAATAAATAAATATCTCAGGACATCTTACACAATATATCGACCTAGTCCCACGGTAAGCTCAATTAAGGCTTGTGGTGTGGGTACCAGGTGACGATATATACAGGGTGTAATCGATAAGTGTTTACAGGCCATAATCCCGTAAATATGAGAGATATCAGAAAAAATTTAACTGATATCAAAAGTGCATTACCCAAAGAGTAAAATTACAATAATAACTTTTTTGAAATAAAATCAGAAATATCCCAAATATTAACTTCAACCCCTTCCATACATTTAGTACGTAACCGTTCATTCAAAGACTAGTATAATACAAATATTTTTTCATTTAGAATAAATATTAGATTAATTATTTCATAAACGGTAGTATTATTACTTTATTACAATGCCCACACAATGCCACAAATAATGCCCTAGCCGGGATTCGAACCCGGAACCTCCAGCTTTGTAGGCAGGGTCACTACCAACTAGGCTACGGAGGCTGACGAATTTGCTGTTGTATTGTTTGACTTGATACCATTACATAAGTATAACTATAATTTGTCAGTGTAGGCAACTCTGGTTGACACCCGTAGGTAAAAGTTTAACAGTATACTATTTACACGGTATTACAGATAAGCCAATACAAGAAATCAAACATAATACAACAAAACATAATATCCGACATGTATGTATAATATATTTTTTTGTTATACAATAAAAAATAATGTAACATCAAACAAAAGCAGCCGCCTGAAAGGCCTATTGTGACCTCTGTTTTTTGTATTTCGTTTGTTTTGTTTACTTTTTTTTCTTGCGTGTGAGGTGTGCAATAAAGAGTTTTGTATTGTATTGTAAAGGCGTCCCACCTTCACCCACCCCCGTCGTTGGTAAACTTCGGTATTTTTTCTTTGGTATATGAAATTTAATGTTTAAATCAAGCAAAAGTACTACGTACAGCCTGTCAATCCTGTCATCCATCGACTCACAAAACCTTAAACATTCACTGCGCTCAAAAAACAATAAATCTGTGCTCAGATTTTTTCTCGTCTCCTAACTTAACAGGCCACTAAGTATTGTTTGTCCCTTTTGGTCTTACCAATATGTGTATTAGAGCGAAATAGACAAACAATACGGCTTGCTTAATAATAAGGAGACACTTATGAATAAGGGAGTTAGTTTCTAGGAAGTGTAATTACAAAAGGGATTGATTTATTTAGGGTATATCATCCGAAATGCTAAGATTTACAAAACAATACAAAAATTCTTTATTTTACACCTCACACGGAGAAAAGATGAAATTACAGGTCACAAAATACGGCCTTATCACTAAAAAGCTATCTCTTCCAGACAACTTTGGAACAGAAGGAACATGCTATCGTGTTCAACAATTTAAACCCTGTTTAATTTTTTATTTGTAATTTGTATGCAAGTCTAAATTTTGGAAAATCTATTTGATAGCGGGTTTGCTGAATGGTTCATAACATAACTAATGAGTTAATCGTAAAAAGTTATTTATTCGATTACGGGATTTCAATGTATTCCGCTCAATTCTATTCCATCCATTTAAATCATGTTATATTCGTTAACCCCTTGTGAATCCAATTCGGACAGTGTGAACAATTCGTCAAAACCAAATTAAAACACTGACGAAAACCGGTCTATCAAACGACCGCACTGAATTTGTTTTTTATAGGCCGCAAATGTTTTCAATTTAATATTGAATACGGGTTTGCGTGGCCGTGTGGTGACGGCAGTAAAAATATATTTTGTCACCACCCCAACATTTCTTACGGGTGTCGTAAGAGTCGACTAAGGGATTGACTGGTGGGTGACGGCAGTAAACATACATTTTGTCACCACCGCAACTTTTCCCACTGATGTCAGAAGAGCAGACCAATTGATTGAAGTTTCACTGGCCACTCATTGATAGAAGATTGATGATGGGCAGCAGCGTCAACATAGTGGACACATTGCTGCGCTCGCCAATCCGCTTGCCCAGCGTGGCGATTATGGGCATCCACATCCTAAACCGGCAACCCTCTAAATAATAGGAGAGGCCTACATTGGACTAACAGTAGACTTAGATAGGCTGATGATGTGATGTACTTGAGAAGTCAATCAATAAAAGCTAAAATATAACTCACTTTATCATAACCGTACTGGAATAACAACATCGGTTGAAACACAAAGAAAGTTATATCTGAGAAATTGACGAAACTTTGGCCCAGACAAATGTTGAGGAAAATTGGATCCCTCAGTACTTTCAAGTTGAAGAATTCTGCCATTTGCGATCTGGAATAGAATATTAAATTTACGAAGACGATAGTACAATCAGTTTTGGGATTAGACTTATTGTAATCAATAAAGTTCTGGAATTGAATTTGTTACATGTGTGACAAACGTGAATATTTGCTCTTCAATTATTTATTTGAGCTCTATTTACTCATTAGTCTTTACTCATTATCATTACTGAATGTATAAAGTATCGATATGATTTGGTATTGGAATATTTATTATGATGCACAGTTTTATTTTTATTACGACGCTTCGACACCAAATTAATAAAAAATCATCACAGAAGGGGGGAAAACAAGTAAAAAATAATTCTGGTAGGTCAAAGAATTTAGTCCAATGAACATAAATAAAATGAAACAAATAAATAAAATAAAATAAACATCTTAGGACATATTTTAAAGACAAACGGGTCTTAATCGCGTAAACTTACGTTTAATTATATCCTGACATTTCGGGCATGACGTTTGTCTTTAAAATATAAGTGATAATCGTGAAAGTTTAAATCAATATATCTTGGGACATGTTACACAAATCGACCTAGTCCCACGATAAGCTCAATTAAGGCTTGTGATGTGGGTACCAAGCGACGATATATATAATAGATAGATACACTTAGATACTTAAATACCACTGTACCCACAATAGCCACAACCAAGGAACAAATATTTATAATAAATAAATACACATATAATGCCCTCGCCGGGATTCGAACCCGGAACCTCCAGCTTTGTAGGCAGGGTCACTACCAACTAGGCTACAGAGGCTATTTAAATAAATATAATAAATAAATATCATACCTATCAACAACAAGCTACAAGCAACAACTACAAGCTGTCAAGGAGAAGGCAGATGAGATGAGAGACATACATGGTCCTCTAAAAAATACACCCTCTTAGAAGGACAATCAAGGGCAAAAATATGTGTAAATTTTTATACTTGTGTCTTTTTGCATAAGATCTAAAATTGTATATTGCCCTTGACAGTATATGTTTTTATAATAATAAATTACAGGGACAAGCAACGTACCTGATTTTATTGTCTTCCATTTTAACATCTTTAGCAACCTGGCTTTCCGTGACATTTAACAACTTTATATTTTCCTTATTCTTCCCTTCTTCTACGTTATTGGCATCTGAAACATTCATCCTATTATCACCTTCAACGTTTGGCACGGAAACTGATAAACTTCAAAAGGAAGAATACTTGCTGCTTTCATTTTCACCGGCTCAGTCCTCATGATTATCATTCCTGGAATTGTATGTAGGGAGATTCCGCTTATTATGAGCAAAGTCCCTCTGAAGCCGTAGCTTGACACGAAGTTTCTGAGTAGCTGAGGATAGCCCATCAATATGATTCCTTGGACAGCTTTGCAGATACTCATTACTGTAGTCCTCCTCTTTTTGTCAAAATAGAAGTTCATGGTGGCATAGGAAACCGGGACCATCATGCCAAAGCCAATGCCCTGGAGGATGCCGAAAGTGAGTGGCAGCTGGTTGGTGTTGGATATGAAGATGGTGGTGAAGGAACCGATGGTAAATGTGGCAGCTCCTAGGAAACCTCCGAAGCGCAAGGAGTGCTTCTTTGATACCAGGTTGAGAATAAGACCTGGAAGTAAAAACATGGTTTTTATAGTTCCAGTGTTTATAAATTCTACAAGGTTATATCAGTGTTCGATGCTGAACTAGCTTTTGACATGAACTCTTTATGGGTGAATCAACTTTTTTCTCTCTGTTATTGCCATGGTTACGGTCGCCTGAGTCATTCTGGTTTTATACAAAATTATGCTACTTTAACTATGCAATCATGCATTTTTCTGGTCCATGTCACTTAAACTTAAACTCATGTCTGCAAAATTTCAGCAAAATATAAATGCATTTAGGGGTTGCTATGATTTTGACGATTTTTGAGTTTTCATATTAAAAAGTTGAGATTTAATAGGTCATAAAATAAAATCCAAAGTATTTAGAAAGTTTCGTTTATATTTTTATTATTACACATTATGTCGCTCACTTTCTCATGCAAAATTGACAGCCTAGGTCAGCTCTGTAATTTTTAAAGTTAACATTAACCAATTTATACCCTAATTTCGTGTTTTTTTTACATTTTAATGCATAAAAAAATTCAATATGCCTCGACACCGTCGGTGACAAAAATACGAATTCCGAAATGAATTTCGCTTACGCTTAACTGGTAAAATCAACTGATTTTACAATTTAAATTTTTGGATTCCTATACTAATGGTATTCATTCTATTCAATCATAGCAATCTCTTAATTAGGTAATATTAAGCTAATCTTTTGTATAAAATATTTTTTGTATAATCGAACTAGAAATCACTGGTGGAGCGAGAAAGAGAATATACTTAATACCATTTTTTTTTCATACATTCGTTAACCACCCTAATAGACAACGTATTATTTACGTGTTTACAAGTAAGCAATCTATCTAGGGCATGTAGTTTATTGAACCAAGATCTGAGCTACATTTTATTGGCACAACGACCTGAGAATACTGGGGAAGATCCAATAATATTTACCGTTCAAATAAGTAAAATAAGTCTGGCATTCTGTGCTTTCATGAAGTTATCAACTTCATATCTGAGGTAGCAACCGATATACTTGTAGCTATCTCTTTTAATCTAATCTCTATTGGAATAAAATGTATACAACTCATTACTTGTCAGTTGTCACATAAAATCAATTGAAGCGCCAAATATATCTCAGTTATCTTATCCTGAGATATTAATGTTTTGATGGTATGTCCGATAGCTAGCAACATTTTTACACCTCGTGCAATTTAGGAAATAATTTTGTTTACACGTTTTAATAATAAAGTAACAAAATATCTAATCATGCCAAAGTCCTAACGAAATAGTTAGTCATGGGTCAAACTTACGTAGTTGGTAGGTGCACGCAATCCAAGATTTGGGAGTAGGTACCTAATATTTGCTGCGGGTGAGTTCACCCGCAGCAAATATTAATAAATTAATTAATTAATTATTAAATTAATATAGTCGTGCACGGTGACAGCATTAAGAATTTATTTGTCCCTAACTCTACCTGTGGATAAGTAGACTAAAGGATTGAGGTGTCACCGACCATTCGTTAGTAGAAGATTGACGATGAGCAGCAACGTCATCATAGTGGACACACTACTCCGATTGCCAATCCTTTTGCCCAGCGTGGCGATTATGGGCTTTTACCTCCTAATGCATTCATACGCGTAGATAATAATAGAGGCCTACGTCCACAGGCTGATGAATGTGTGTGTGTCTGTGTGAGCTTATTAAAAAGTAACGTAATAAGATGGTCTAAATAAAATACCTCCTATAGCCAGCATGACAGCAAATACTCCATGTGCCGTTGTCAAACTCTTGGCCGTTGAATTCGTCTCATTTATGAAATCGTTGTAGATGAGACCGAAGGAGTTGACGTGACCGATGCCGGCTATCTGAAAACATTGTTTTTCAATACGGTTGATGTTTTTTATGCACTTGTGCGAGAAATGGTAAATTTTTGTCAGGTCAAAACTTCGGAGGGCCGGCGGTAGTAAGAATATATTTGTCACCACCCCAAATCTTTCCGTACTTGTCGTAAGAGTCGCCTAAGGGATTGAATCAATGAAAATAATTGATGATAAGCAGTAGCATCATCAAGTAGACACATTAGGACTGTGATCGCCAACCCGCTTGCACAGTGGGGCGATTATGAGCATTTACCTCCTAATAGGAGAGGCACATCGTAAAGGTGCATTCAGACCAAACGAGCATTCACTGTTCTATCCCCCACTCTACAAAATTAACGAATCCCGTTTTGTGTAACGATCGAATTTCGTAGAATAGGGGGTTAGAATAGCGAATGCCCGTTTGGTCTGAATGCACCTTAAGGAGGTATATGCTCGCTGGGCAAGCGGATTGGCGAACGTAGTAGTGTATCCATTATTATGATGATGCCCATCATCAATCTTCACTAAATGAATGGTCAGTGGTACTTGAATCCCTTAGTCAACTATTACGATACCCACGGGAAGAATTGGGGTGGTGACTGAGTTATTCTAATGTATACGAACCTGATTGATTTCAATACCTCGAGTGGTTTTCATTAAATGTTTGGGTTATTTAGTTAGGATAAGAATAATTTGTGGACTTTAAAATGGAAGACACGCAATCTTAATTAAAAATAGCATGACCCATGCATGACCAATTAATTTAATGTACTTTGTAATACTTAATTTCGGGTGAACAGGTAGAAAATCTGATATAGGTACGTCATATGACCTTTATGTAACTTTTATATCCAGTTTATACTAGTTTCAAAGCACCTTTATTACGAATTCATGTGTTTACATCATTAATTATGTTTCTTATGTTATTAATCCAGATGCTTTTTATTTTTCATACATTCGCTCGCTTTATTTTCTTTAATTATTTTTCTTCAATATGGGCCATGCTATTTTTAGAATTCACTATAGTTAACATAGGCATCGGCAGGCATCGATAGGAGTATGACAGCAGATAGGATAAAATGGCGAAATGGTATAAGGGTGCGGCTCCACTGACGCGGAGCGGAGCGGAGCTGTGGGAGCTCGGCCAATGAGACCGCATCACAGTGTTTCGAATTCGAATTTGAAGAATGTAGTTGGTCAATTTTGCACAGCTCCGCTTCGCTCCGCGTCAATGGAGCCGCACCCTAAGGAGGGCCGACCCCAATTAGATATGGGAATAATAAATAAAATAAATAAATATCTTGGAAAATCTTACACAAATCGACCTAGTCCCACGGTAAGCTCAATGAAGGCTTGTGATGTGAGTACCAAGCGATGATATATACAACAGATAGATATATAATATATAGATACTTAAATACATAGACAGCCATGACCAAGGAACAAATATTTGTGATCAATAAATACACAAATAATGCCCTCGCCGGAATTCGAACCCGGAACCTCCAGCTTCGTAGGCAGGGTTACTACCAACTAGGCTACGGAGGCTGACAATGGCCAAGAAGAAGAAAACTATAGTTGACATAGGAAATGTATCTACTTACAAATGTAATAATAGTCCCAAAACACACAACATATCCCCACTTGTGAACACGCTTCATTTCATTACCAGCCATCTCGGTCGAGCTCGGGTCTGACACTGCCGGATACCACTGATAAGTCAGGATCAATTCAGACAATGATAAAATTGTGCTACTTAGTACTCTTTGTTCTTTAGTTTACAGTGTGACGTATTTATGCCATATTTGTTTTGTTAAGTGTAGTATAAAATTGGATCAGTGCTATTTATTTGTCAGAATTTTCTTTTGTATTCGTTGTTAGGTATAGTCCATTTCAAATACGAAGGCCCGATGCCACACGAAACTTTTGTCATTTAATTGGTCCACTACAAATTGTCCACCGATGTACGAGGGCTGATCCGAAAGTTTTTAGTTGCTCCGGTTCTGTTCATGCGATTTCAATAAAACTTACACCATTTTGAGGGATATTTCAATGACGCTTTAGGCGGTGTAAATTTGTTTCAGTACAGATTTTAGATATTTTTATTATTTTGTTTTACTTAGACGTGTCGAGCCTTACTCCAATGACCATGATACCGGTTTTTAAGATACTTTTTTAATGAGATGCTATGAACATCATTCGGTTATAAAACTATTTTATTTTATAGGTTCTAGTAATTGAAGACATTTCCGTTATTTTTAAGTACAAATTACGTGATATCCTTTACTTTAATCATAAATGAGTAGGCATCGAAAAAAATCGTAAACTATAAAATTGTATTTTCTAATATTTTAAAAATCATAATTCAATCAATAATATAGTTCTTCAATTATATGTAAAAAAAGCAAAACGAGCTAAATTAAATATCCCGGGCATATTCAAGTACGGCTTTCAAAGATTTTCATAAAAAACATGCTTAAATGTGTCAGAAATGGCCAATTTTTCCATGCAATGTTAAATTTCATACAAAACAGCATTTTGTAAAATAAACATAATAAAAACACTATTCCCATTACATGCATACATTCATTAACCATAATAAGTATTGAAGTGTCCCTCACAATGATATCAATTTAATTTAAATCGCATGAATAGAACCGGAGCAACTAAAAACTTTCGGAACAGCCCTCGTATGTAAAGAATATCACGCAACAAAAGGGTCTGGCCCGGTATCTTTTGTTATCACTGATGCTATTGTTGACGCCTAATGACTTTGTCAAGTGGACTCGGGCCTTCGTGATTGAAATGGATTTTACTCGATATATCCGAGAATCGTGAAGCGACTTTTAAAATTTTATTCGATCAGGTATAACCCCTGATATGGTCGCGTTGGCATTTCGTCAGGACCTGATGGTGGCATTTTGGAGAAATCGGTTAAAGACGGTTTATACATATTTTTTTTGATGGTCGTCTGTTGTAATTCGAAGCACGTTGGACTGATAATCCAGAGGATGCGGTTCCGAATTCCGTGACATCCAGAGTCTTTCGCAGTTTTTTTTTTTTTTTATGTTGGCACAACAAAGTGGCTCCACTCCACCTGATCGTAAGTGAAAAGTAGAGCCCAAATCGCGGCGGCAACAGTTTTTTTATTTTCATCTGTTTTCATCTGTTTTTTTATTGTGGAATTATCCGCATTGAAAAAAGTAACATCAATATCAATTTCATTAATTATTAAAAAGACAAATTTGATGTTTTCTTAACATTATTTGTATTTCACCACACCAGCTCTAATTATATTTAGGAACTGATTACAATGTAAATAAAGGTAGCAACAGGCGATCTTATCTTGTACCTATTATAGTGGAGTTAAATAATAATTCATAGGTACGCAATATTTATTTGATTTTCCGTGATTAAATGATGGTTGCAGTTGTGTTTTGTGAACTGTGCGTACTGAATTTTATCAAATAGTATTATTGCTTGATAAGATAAGATTGGGCTGGGTTTCGAAGTGCTAGCCATTTACAAAAAGCACACAACACATAAATATACAACTTTTTAAATAAAACACAGAAAATTTTACTTTTACCATTTTACTTATTTGTCCTTCTACCTCTCTTTTTCGCTTAATACCCGAAATATTATTATATATTTTGCGATCTACCCGCTCAGGTAAAGGCACCGATTAACGGCGTATACAAAAACGACACCTATTATTAGCGACCTAGTTTTAAATTTGTAAATTGTGCTTTAATCACCTACCTTATGAAAAAACTGTTTTTATACGATGGTACAAAATTCAGTTGACTTTAGGGTTAAGTGGTGGCTGTGAACCATATCCCACGCATCTGCTCACCAACCTGAATTGTATGCAACAAGAGAGCGAAATCAGCTAAATTTGCCAATACTGTCATGATTCATGACAAACCCAAATCTGAACTGCTTGTACTTTATCTAAGGATATGTGAAATGTTCGAGACATTTAACCCAGGGATCGGAACCGGTTTTTTAGATAAACCTCGAAATAACTCAATAATTTAAAATGTTTTATATTTTTTATTTAGTGCTCAACATTTTATGTAATTATCGACATTGTATTATTCAATTACTCCATAAACAAAAAAATATATAACGAAGAATGAAAGTTCCACCATGTAATTATTAATGGATAATGGATATGCAATAAATGATTTGATTTGATTTGAAAAAAATAACGGAATTCGACCCGTCCTTTTGTATGAAAAAAAAACCGGTATCCGATCCCTGTGATTTGAATATGATTCTTCATTGTTTACGTTATGACTCTCGATTATAATTTTCCTGAAAAATAGTCCATTAATCAAAAAGAAGCCAAAAACCTTACCAAATGGTATGGTCAATAAACTCACTTAGAAATAAAAAAAAATTATATCTAAAGTATCCAATAACCCTCAATTTTTGCCTTTTTTGGAAAACTTTCTTAACTACGCCGTTGATAGGTGCCGTTACCTTATACTATGTTGAAAATTACAAAGTAAAATAAAACTATTCGTTCTCAATAAAACAGAAATAGATTTCCCCATGCCCTTGTAATTAATTACATAAACAAACTATTTAAAAACAAACAATATTTTAATTTTAATTTATTGCTTATCAGAGTAATTTACGACATACGAATCAATCCATCGTTAAACAACTCATTCGTATGACATGCCACCGTCGTTATAATTGTATAATAAAACTTCCACAGCCTTATCTTATCTAATTACTAATGTATTCACATAAATCGGCAATAATATTACTCAATCAAAAGACTATGAAACTCAGGGTCTTGTACCGTGTCTAAATGGGTGAATCGACTTTTTTCTGTCTATTATTACCATGGTTACTGTCACCTGAGTTACGCTTGTTTTATGCAAAATTATACTTAAACTAAGCAAACATGCATTTTTATGATGTTAATAGACCCTTTCCCATTTTTTTTCCATTTGTGATTCAGGTGACCGTAACCGTGGCAATAACAGACAGAAAAAAGTTGATTCACTTAACTCTTAATTATCAGTATTATCTTACGAACAAATAAAACATGGAAGCCGCACGCCATACTAAATTGCCTTTAAAAAGCGGTCCCGAATTTTAGTGGACAAGTGTCACCCCCCTCTTCAATACATCACGGCAAAGAATTTCAATATCAACCTATAAAAACTTAAACCGCCATTTAAAAATAGTTGTGATTGGTCCATCAAAGTTTTGGTTGGTTATATTCTATAAACATTTGCCAAAGATGTTGCGCCGAAATATGCACGGGGTTAAAATAAGCGATATGTCTAGCCCATCTTGGCACAATTGAACATTTGTTTTTGGGGGCATTTTTGAGCTGGCGTTAGACGTCCATGTTATATTTATGGTCCCATTAATATAACACAGCAATTATTTTTTCTAAGATTTTTGGAGCTGCAATGTAGTTATAACACATTGTTATGGTAGTAATCTTACCCTGTTTTTGCAACGTAAACAAGCATGTAGCTAGAGTGTATTATATCAGATCTATTAGTTTATGGTTTCCGTTTCGTTATCATTTTCTTAATTGATAGAACAGGTTTTGACCGTAAAACTGATCGTTGTCCGGCAATATCAAAGAAAGTTTCTTTTTTGGTTTTTAAATCATGTCTTAAGAAACATTGTAGAATTGTTAATCGTATAAAAGTCTAAATCGTTAACGTATTTCAAACCGGCCGTACTACATTATTTTTCTAATGCAACTCGCAAGATTGACAAGTAACTAATCACCTTAATTCGTACATTTATCACAATTAGTAAGAATTTTTTGAGTCATTAAAAATTGTAACTACTGTATATCCATCACTATAATCTGTCCAATTAGCTTTCCAGTAGAAAAAGGCGACAAATTCATTTCCTATGGACAGTCACCATCAGGTTATATCATAGCTTCCGGAGCGTTCAAATATACAGGGTGTAATCGTTAAGTGTTGCCGGGCCATAATTCCGTAAATATAGCAGATACTAGAAAACTTCTAAGAACTTCGAAAGTACGTTACCCAACGAGTAAAATTACACTAATAACTTTTTTGAAATAAAATCAGAAATATCACAAATATTAACTTCAAACCCTTTCATACATTTAGTACGTAACCGTGTCAAGCTGGATAGACAGGGTATATAACTCCAATTACGATTTCATTGAAGAAACCAGCGATATTTTTCGCTCAGCTATAATCTAAAACGTATTTAAATTGCAATACACGTCAAAAAACTACCAAAGATGGCGAAATGTCACGCTGTCACATGTCATTATCATTGTGACGTTTCAGAAATAACCAACTATCGGTACACAACGATGTTAATAAATTAATACAACTCGTTATTGTGTAAATTGTGATAAAGGTCATCCTTTAAGATATGTTTTTAATGTATTCATCGCGTTACACTTTTCGGTTTGGTACAGTCGACAAAGATACTAGCTTTTACCGTTGTCTCCGTCCGCGTTTAGATTATTCTTAAAGCTGTGAATTACTAGACATACATTCTTAGGATATCACATCACTTGCGACATCATCATCATCCGCCTATTTTAGTCTACTGCAGGACATAGGCTTTTCCCATTTTACACCATCTAGTCTACCATAGGGAAGGTCCCATCTAGGTTTAATGTGTTGCACATTTGTAATAGGTAAACTAAACTTTAAAACTGAATCGGATTCCAATATACGTCAAAAAAAAACCAAAGAAGGCGAAATGTCCCAGTGACACGTGTTATCGTCATTGTAACGTTTCAGACAACCTTTTGGTAACCTAACCAGTTTTCCTAAAAATGTAATCACACATTACGAGAATATTAATAGGTACTAAATGTTGTGAAATTCTGAGTTTTTGCCATTGTAATTTAATCCTTTCTCCTATAAAACAATTAAATGAAATATGTTTTTTTTGCGAAAAGTATTTCAATAAGATTTTTTACTTTAAGGAGTAGAATTCGATGTTGTTTTTAACATTATACTTAGATAAAATAAGCAGCTACCCATAACATTTAAAAAAGTGTCAATTTACCGAACCACCTAATATTTCATTTTGCTGGCCCAACTATCGGATGCGCAGCACGGATTTCGAAAGTCGCGGAGCACGACCAGCAACTTGCTCAACGCCATGGCTTACGCGGTTCCTCATGTGGATGCTGGAGTGCAAGTGGACGTCGCATACTTCGAAAAAAGCATTCGACATGGTCGATAATGACATTTTGTTGGCGAGGTTGGCGGCGGTTGGCTGCACTCCCAAATTGCTGCAGTTTTTTGCAAACTATATGAGGGACCGCCAGCAGTACGTAGAGTATGCAGGATACAGGTCTGAGCCATATTTCACCCGGACCGGAGTAAGTCAGGGGAGTAACTTGGGGCCGTTAGAATTCATTATCATGATCAACGACTTGCCAAAAGTGGTCAAGGATGCGAAGTGTTTTCTGTTTGCTGACGACCTCAAGTTGCTCCTGGTGGTCAAGGATGAGGGAGATTGCGAGCGCCTGCAGCGGGACGTGGACAGGGTGGTGAAGTGGTCTCGTAGTATTAAACTAGAGTTTAATGTGGATAAGTGCAACATAATTACATTTACTCGGGCCAAAACGCCACTCATATATAACTACGCGGTAGCAGGGGCACAATTAAAAAGAGTAGACTCTGTAAAGGACTTAGGCGTACGCTTAAAGGCAGATCTCTCTTTTAGGGACCATATTGTCAGCACATGCAAAAAGGCGTTTCGAATCCTAGGCTTCGTACTTCGACAAGCAGTGGAGTTTTCAAACGTTAACGCAGTGTCAGCTTTGTACAATGCTCTTGTCAGAAGTCAACTGGAATACAAAGCTGCAATATGAGCCCCACACGAGGCAAAATATAATTATGATCATGATAGAAAGGATACAAAATAAGTTTACACGGTACTTGTATTGGAAAAGGTACGGAGTGTATCCTTTCTATCCTCTGATGTATCTCACACTGTTTGTATTGGGCATGGTGGGTTACAACAAGCTGGAAACACGCAGGGATCTGGCACTCGCGTGCTACATAGTGAGAGTTCTTCGTGGCAACGTGTGTAACCCAGGCATATTGGAGCAGCTGAGCCTGTGCGTGCCCGAGCGGTACGTGGAGCGAAGGCGACGGCCGCGGTTGCTGACGGAGCCGGTCGGCAAAACCAACCTGCTTCGTAAGGCGCCTCTGAGTCGCACCGTCCGCACACTGAATCTAGTTGCTGAGAGGACTGATATTTTTCACTGTCCATTGTCAGAATTTATTAAAATGTGTTTATATGTACTGTGTTATTATGTAAGGAATTAGGATAAAATTAGGTATTTAAGATTAGTTCAGGCACTATTGTATTAGGTTTAACCTGTAAGGATAGTAGCTAATATGAAAAATAAATAAAATAAAAATTTTAATGGCAATACAGTTGACAAGTTTTGGAATCTAAATACGTTTTCAGGTATAGTATAATAAAATTACTAGCTCAGCGATGAACTACTAATGTCGTCGTGAATATTTTGCTTAGGCACTTGTCTCACCGCGAGTAAGCAATGAACTATCGACTGTTTTCTTGCCCGAGAAGCGTACAAAAGATATAAATTCCGTGTCCGGACAGACTTTTTTTTTCAAGTAACAATTTAACTATCATGGCAGTTACCCAATGCGAGAGTGTAGTAAACTTAAGCCTAAATACACGTTAATTATTAGACACGTAACATAAAATAAACAAAATTATATAATAAATATCTTTATAGTTGGTCGCTGGCTGTTCACAACTTCACACTGCCGGCGAGTAAATTTTCTAAGAGAATTTACTCGCTCGCAAAATCTCGCCGATTGCTACTCGCTGCTCGTTTATCGCTGTTGGTGGGGCAAGCGCCTTACACGGGAGCGATTATCTTTTGTTAGTTTTATAGCCGAGCTATCAATCGCTAACTCGCTTTTAATGGTACCAGTGCCTAACCCATATCGTGTTAGTTTAAAGCACTCACTTTGTTTATAGTGTAAATGTTGTAAAAAATTCCGCCAGTATAATTTTCCGTTACGAGTTTATGGTTTTCCGTATTTTAATTAATTTTAAATAAATACAACAATTAACGAAACATAGTAAACATTTATTTAATATTCAAGGTTTTACAATTATAACGAGATCGTAATTTAAGAATAATTATTGTATAATTACGGTGGATCAGTTTTCGACCCATAGCTATTTTTGGTTGTGTCAGTATGTCGCCGCGAGATAGATCTCCCGTCTTTTACTAGCTATATTAACAAAAGAGGGATGGATAGTTTATCTCGCGGCGAGATATTGTCGCGCTAATCATGTGCTAAGCCTACAGGAGTAAGTGTATATCGTAAGATTACAACTAATTACATGGCATTTAATATTAAAACTTAATAAATATAATTTATATTTACTTGTACGAATAAGGTTGATAATATTTCTGTGCAATTTTCTTTACATAAACTCACTAAAAAGTATGGGACATGAAAAGAAAAGTACCTTTAATATCGTAGATAGAGTATTTTGCTCATAGAAGACTTTATATCATACATCATCATCAGCCTATGTGTCCACTGCAGGGCTGGACGTAGGTCACTCTTATTAACTACGCGTATAGATGCATTAGGAGGTAAATGCCCGTAATCGCCACGCTGGGCAAGCGGATTGGCGATCGCAGTAATGTGTCCACTATGATGACGCTGCCCATCATCAATCTTTTATCAAATAATGGTCAGTGACACTTCAATCCCTTAGTCGACTCTTACGACACCCGCAGGAGGAGTTGGGGTACATGACCTAGTCCCGTTTATGGAAATTATTTTTTTTTTTTGTTTACAGGTAATAAGCTTCTACAGCAAACTGTAATGAAGAACATGTATGAATAAATGAAGGTAACACAAATGATGGGGACTATAGTTACTGTCTTATGACTTAGGTATTACCTCCAATATACAGGGTGTAAGTGTAAGTCTAATACGGGCGACGCTCTCAACGGGGGTTAGTCTAGGCTAGTATTCTTTAATTAGTAGTCTAGGACATATATATTATAATAAGTACAGTCATCTAGATAGCTTGTACTAATAAATTTGAGCAACAAAAGTATTCGTAACAAATAATTCAGCGCGCAATGTAGAGCAACACATTCAAGTTAAACTCTTGTTGACAACTAATTTCAAAAGCAGATGACATAACTGCTATATCAATATTAACAAATGTTCGTACCTACATTGCTGCTGCAAAAACCTTTAAAAAAATCTGTGTAATAAATCTCATGCCTGATTTAATTTATTGCCCGTATAAATAAATAAATATCTTGGGATATTTTACACAAATCGACCTAGTCCCACGGTAAGCGCAATTAATGCTTGTGATGTGGGTACTAAACGACGATATATATTATAGATTGTATACATAGATATTTAAATACATAGACAGCCATGACCAAGGCACAAATATTTGTGATAAATAAATATATAAATAATGCCCTCGCCGGGATTCGAACCCGGAACCTCTAGCTTCGTAGGCAGGATCACTAGCAACTCTGCCCTCGTAGTGAAGAATGCAGTAATTGTAAAAACGTCATTACGAGATAAACTTGATTTAAGGTTTTCTTTAAAACTAAGCGTCTAGCGAGACGAAATAATTATATTTTTTTTTGTTTTCTAAAACTGTTATATAATATGTTCAATGATATTATAATATTAAAAGTTAGAATATAAATGTACATATTCGATTTTAAAGTCGATTACTGCAATTTATCTTTGCATTTTTTTTTTGCTACACACGATACATGCTAGATAAGTATGCAGTAAAAGCGTCGAATACTGCATTTATATCTAGACTACATAAATTACTGCATTTCATACTTGAATGGCAGTTCAATTTAAAATCAGTTTTCAAAGAAGGAATGCAGTTTAACTTCATGTCAGAGACTATATGGCACAGACTATTTAAAAAATACATTAAAATGTGCCCAAAACTAGGTACTAGGTATTGATTATCATGTTTACAAGATCAGAAAATAGAAGAGAAAATAAAACTGCAGTTTAAAAATTGTATTTTTAAACTGCAGTATTGACCTGTGCGACACGCCGACCCTTTCGTTATACTAGGGTAAAACGCAGCAATAGCACGTACTGCGGTTCAGCCTAGTTTAGCGTTGTAGATATTTTTCATTATGTTTTTTGTAAAATGCAGTAATCGACTGAATACTGCATTTCTTTTTAGTACGAGTTTAATACTGCATTTTAACCTAGTATTTTAAAAATATTTTGATCAAATACTGCATTATTACTTACTAAAAGTCTATGTTCTGTACATTTAAAATTATGAAAAAAATATGCATATAGATATTGATTCACAGGTTTCATTTTTCGAACAAGTCAAAATCTTAATTTTGTCGATTACTGCGTTCTTCACTACGAGGGCAGAACTAGGCTACGGCGGCTGACGTATTAGATTTACACACTGTATTACTAGGTCAAAAATAAGTATGGCAATAATTGTCACACAATATAAATGAAGATAATAAGTAATTCTCAAACTCATAAATATATAAGCGTAAGCAACCTTTCAATATCTCGTTTTTATCCAATATCCCTCCAGGAAAAGTTATTTCCGCGCAGTTTATGATAACCGGCCGTTAATGCGAGTTTTCCCGGCTTATCGGTAATAGGGCGGGTCAAGGGGGTCGGGACACTTCAGATGCCGATCTTGGTCGTGTTTTAATCAATGATTAAATAAGTAACCCTGGGTGCTTAGCCAAGATGCAAATCGCTAGCGCTTAGTAGCGTAACGTAGTTTTCGCTCTCTGTCACTCTTTCATATTAGTGCAACAAAGACAGTTAGCTGCGATTAACGATGAAGCGCTAGCGATTGGCAACTTGGCTCAGTACCCTGGTCCCATGTACTATCGACAAAATTGAATCCTGACCCACAATAGGAGCTTGTCATAGTAACTTTGAAAATAAAATTGCTGCATCTGACGTACAATTTGACTTTCAATGTTACTATGACAAGCTCTTTTTGTGAGTGTCCTCTTTCACTTAGTTGGTTTAAAAAAAATGGAATACACCAATATTTTAAAATGTTTTGTATTCTTTATGTATAGTACGGTCAAATCGTACATAATTTTACCCTAAACTCGCAAATTAAGTAGTATCGCCGCATTTTTGGTATGTTGTTTAGACACCATAGGACAGTATAAAACCATATTTTGCAAGCAAATAAAAGTTGTGCTAGCTGGGTAGTACGTGAAAAACTGCGAAATTTAGGGCCATTTTTCAGTTTCTGATTTTTATTTAAAAAACCTTACGTTTTTTGATATCATATGTTATTAAATGTTTAAAGACTAATAAATTTTCAACAAGTTGAGCTAACATGCATTACCATAGGTCTTATATTTTCAGAGATTCGAGACTTTAAAAAGTACCCCTTTTTGTAAACTAGATAAAATTTTGTGTTTTGCTAACGTTTTCGACTTAATATCGCCTCACCTAATTATGCTACGAAAAACATGC